>JANHZT010001603.1:74440-90392 GCA_032468215.1 Stegonotus admiraltiensis | reverse complement strand
GGTAGGTAAAATGAGGACCCGGATTGTGGGGGCAATAAACTGACTTTGTATAAAAAAGAACACCGCTTAGGGCCCCCTGAAAGCCCTACTAAGCCGGTATATACAAGAGTATGAAGGCTTAATGCTTAATGCATTGTAAACCTCCCTGAGTCTCCGGAGAAGGACGGCATATAAATCGAACCAATAAATAAAATAAAATAAATTAATTCTTTCCCAGCTTTGTAATGAGGTGGTATGTTTAAAATAAGGTCTTCGTAATCCAACTAATCCTTCAGTCATATGTGGTAGGTATGCAGATTCAGCTAAGGGGAATGATGCATTCTGTGCCTTTTAGCAGAAGTCAGAATTTGCATTTCAACTTATATAACCATGATACAGCATCAGTGTTGGGACACTAGTAATTTCACATTATTCCCTTCTGCTTTTCACTGATCATGCTTGGCTGAATCTGCTTTTTGACATCATTTATGTGGATTACGGGCCTAAATTGTTTCTTTGTCTTTTTTTTAAATATTGCTGTTTCAATTGTAAGCCTTGTAAAACATTCCACCCAATTTTCACAACTTTGCTGGGAGTTGCCTTAAAAACTGAAAAATATAATAAAATAAGGAAATGCGTGCATAGTGAAAATCCTTGCTGTGCAATTCAGCTTCAGCCCAGAGAATTACAATTACCGCAACTGAAGCTCGGATTTGATGGCCATATTAGTAATTCTTGGCTGCACATGAAGAAGTATCTTTGTGTCTGATTCTTCATGGCTACATCTCATGTAATCAATTACTCTGCCTGTCAATAATTCTTTAGGCAACGTGACACCTTCTGCGGAAACCTAAGATTGTAGCATGTATATCTTTTTCTTTCGCCCAGAGTCTGTAATGATTTCTGAGATAGGTTGTTTTTTTTTGTTGTTGTTGTTTTTTGAGCATTCAACTAATGTAAGGTTCTTCTGACTTGCTGAAACAAAACTTGAGTGTGAAGGTTGATTCTCCAATCTCCGGTGTGTTTACATTTCCATTTTTAAAAACATGCCCTGGGGACGATATGCAATCCGCTGGGATGGAATTGCTCCACGTTTTAAAAAATGCTGACATTAGAATACTGATCAAAATCTAAGCAGTAGGGCAGTAGTTCAAACATGATTCAAAAGTGCTTTGGAGTTCACACAAGCACAGAATCTCTTTGCTCTTTATTCAAATAGTCTGAGCTTCTGCAAAAAGCATGGTGGGGGGGAAGCAGAGTTGCTTTAAGTAATCAATTTAGTAAATTTGACTGTTTGATTGGACTGTTAAAAGGGGACTCCTTTTTTATCCTCACATGAAAACCCTGGGAAAAGTCATGGAGATCCAATGTACACCTGAGAGGTTCGACACTTTCATGGAATCCAATGTGCAGTGTGGTTGCAAGCAGGGGAGGGCTTCTAAAATTTTAGCAAGGGGTTCTCTGCCTGGTTGCTGAGTGGGTGTGGCCATGGTGGGTGTGGCCTAGTCAGGCTCCTGCACCATGGTAGAGGGGCGTTTTTGCCCTCCCCGGGCTCCGGAGGCTTTCCTTGAGGGCAAAAACTGCCTCCCCAGGCTCCGGAGGAAACAGGTCTGTTTCTGGCCTTCCCAAACTTCCAGTAGGCCCGTTTTTCACCTTCCCCAAGCCTCCACAAGCGCCCTGCACTTACCTGCATCCAAATCGGGCTGCGTGGGGACTCCTGGGACAGGAGGGGAGGGGAAGGGTGGGCAGGGCCAGCCAGGAGTGGGATTTGGGGGTTCTCTGAACTTCACAGAATCTTAGTTAGAGGTTCCCCTGAAGCCCTGCGAACCCCCAGCAGCCCACCCCTAATTTGCAAGTCCTTAACTTATGACCATAAGGGAGCCTGTCACATTATGGTCTTAGTCGTGATGGTTGTAGAACAGGTCTTTCACATGACTGACGCGACCTTTTTTGCAGCCCGTGTTAAGCAAATGGTGCGATCAAAAAGCAACCACCGCAGTTAAGCAAATGCCTTGATCATTAAGGAAACCCATTGTTCGTTTGTTGTAACAACAAAAAAATGTGGAAAAACATGATCATGAGACACTGCAAATGGCCACAAATGCAGGCTGTGTCAGGTCATCTCATACAGGCTGGTTGCCAAGTGCCCGAAATGAACTCACATGATCATGGGCTGCACTTCAGAACTGTACCGTGCAGTACTGTAACTGTACAGTAAGTACTGTACACCCTGGAGAGGTGTCATAATTTTAAACGGCCTCCAAGTGACTTGTCATAAATCATATTTCTTCCAAATCATTTTAAGTGCCCAAAGTCCCACCAACATGCTTGTATTTTTCCCCACCATGATCTAGGTTGGAGTGAGAGAGAAGAACTAATTTCCTGTCAGTTAGAACAATTAATCAGTGGAAAGGCTTGCCTTCAGAAGTTGTGGGTGCTCCGACACTGGATGTTTTTAAGTAGAGACTGCCCAACCATTTGACTGAAATGGTATAGGACTTCCTGCTTGATCAGGGGGTTGGACTAGAAGACCTCCAAGGTCCCCTCCAACTTTGTTATTCTGTTCTGTTATTCTGTTAACAGGCTCAAAGACACACACAGCATCTGTGGCTGAGGGTGAACTATAATTTGTGTCTTTTTGCTCTTTGTGCACTATTATTCCTTTAAAACTGTTATGCACAGATCAAATATAAGTGTCTTCCGTTAACTACATATTGGACTTTGATGTTTCTACCATGCTACCCAGTGGTGGGTTTCAAAAAAATTTGCTACTGGTTCTGTGGGTGTGGCTTGGTGGGTGTGGCATAGCTTGGTGGGCATGGCATGGCTTGGTGGGCATGGCAGGGGAAGGATACTGTAAAATCTCCATTTCTACCCCACTCTGGGGGGACAGATATTGCAAAATCCTCATTTCTTCCCAATCAGCTAGGACTTGGGGAGGCAGAGAATAGATGGGGGTGGGACCAGTCAGACGTTTTACTACCGGTTCTCTGAACTACTCAAAATTTCCGCTACCACTTCTTCAGACTGGTGAAAACCTGCTGAAACCCACCTCTGATGCTACCCATGTTTCTATTAAATCCCAAGAGAAGAGCTCAGTAAGGAACTCCTTCCATGAAGCTTTCTCACTCAGCAGTGTTACTATCATGGCTAAGCCCTAGAGCACATGAGAAACGGGGACTTTTGTGGAGGGACCCAACCAACAGGGCTATGAAGATGCGTAGGCATGATTGCATACTCATACATAAATGGGGGGGGGGGAGGAGTTTCCTTCAAAATAAAAGCAATCCACACAGACCTGACAGGGAAAGCCAAAGGGTCAGATGTGGCCCGGGGATTGTAAACTGCTCAGGTCTCCCCCCCAGAGCAGTGTTTCTCAGCCTTGGCAACTTTAACATATGTGGACTTCAACTCCCAGAATTCTCCTGCCAGCCTGCTGGCTGGGGAATTGTGGGAGTTGAAGTCCACACACATTCAAACTCTCAAGGTTGAGAAACACTACCCTAGAGTCTCTCTATCTCCTGAAAAAATGAAGAGAAAAAAATTCATCCAGTTTCTCTACCTACCAATTTAGGTCATGTCCTCAGGGTTCCTCAAACTACGGCCCAAGGCCGTATATGGGCTGCCGAAGCCGTTAATCCAGCCTGTGTGGGACCACCAGGCTGCCCCGCCCACATTGCCCACCTACCTGCCGGACCCAACCCATCTTCTGGAGGCCGGGGAGGCCAAAAAAGGGCCCGATTTTGGGTGGCAGAGTGGTACTGGAGGTCGGGGAGGCAAAAAATGGAATATGCGGAGGCCTCAGGAGACCAAAAACGGGCCTAATTTTGGCCTCCACAGCCTGCAGAGAGAGGGAGGGAAGGAGAGAGAGAGAGAGGGACACACACACACATACAAACAGAACACACCCCAAGGCAGCTACACCTCTTCACTAACCTGCTTTCCACCCCCAAAGAGCATAACAAATTAAAGTTTAATTTGTGTGTATTGTTTGGACTGCTAAATTGGTCATGCCCACCCAGTCACATGCCCACCTAGCCAAACCTACCCAGCCGATCTGGCCCTCCAAAAGTCTGAGGGACTGTGAATTAGTCCCCTGTTTAAAAAGTCTGAGGACCCCTGATCTACGGTGACAAAAAAAAATAATCACAGCCTGAGAGCCCCTTTTCTGACTAAGGCATTTTATTAAAAGGTGTAAGTTGGATTGATGTAGGATTTAAACTGGAGAGGAGGAAAACCTCATAACCCAGCTATCTTGCCCTCCCTTTCTTCCTCCACTTCTTCCAGTTTAATCCTACATCGGGCTCCCCATTCTATGCAGCTGATGCAGTGGGTTGCAGTGCATGAAAGCTTATGCTTTTTAAATAACATTTGTTAATTGAAAAAGGCACCTGAAATTTGGGTAAAGAATACCCAGAAACCATCACTGCTCAGCTCTAGCCTGTGGCACTTATAAATTCACCATCATGGGACCAGCTGAGTACCTCAAGGCTCATGGAAACAATCAGCAAATAGTAGATATTGTGGACCACAGGATGGCTTTAAAAGCTACAAGACATTTAGAAGTCAAACTTCTAAACTCCTTTTTTTGATTTTTCTCAATGTCTGGCCAAGAGAGGCTTTCGGAATGAATTACCTAGCATTCCTTGGAAGGATGGTCTAATTTAAACCAGTGTTCGTTCAAACTTGGCAAATTTAAAATATGTGGAATTCTAGGTCTATAAATCTTAAAGCTGTCAAATTTGAAAAACACTGGTCTAAATGAGCAAAAATGAGGAAATGTGGTTGTCCTAAGGCTGGTCAACTTCCTTCAGGATTTGTGCTAGCCTGAGGAGTGGGGGGAAGTGATTGTATTAGCTCTAATAAGTAGATTTCTTGGTAAGGCCACACTTGGAATACTGCATCCAGTTTTGGTCTCCATGATGTAAAAAAGATGTGGAGACTCTAGAAAGAGTGCAGAGAAGAGCAACAAAGATGATTAGGGGGCTGAAGGCTAAAACATATGAAGAACGGTTGCAGGAACTGGGTGTATCCAGTCTAGTGAAAAGAAGGACTAGGGATGACATGATAGCACTGTTCCAATATCTCAGGGGCTTCCACAAAAAAAGAGGGGGAATCAACCTATTTTGCAAAGCACCAGAAGGCAAGACAAGAAGCAAAGGTTGGAAACTAATCGAGGAGAGAAGCAATCCAGAACTAAGGAGGAATTTCCTGACAGAGAGAATAATAAACCAGTGAAACAGATTGCCTTCAGAAGTTGTGGGTGCTCCATTACTGGAGGTTTTTAAAAAGAAGCTAGACAGCCATTTGTCTGAAATAGTTTAGGGTTTCCTGCTTGAGCAGGTGGTTGGACTAGAAGACCTCCAAAGTCCCTTCCAACTCAGTTATTCTGTTCATGAAGCTACCATAGAAAAATAGGATTTTAATCTTCGGATAAAAAGAGACCTTTCTAAAGTAGCCTGGTTTTTTTCCTGGCTACCTGTAGTTAAAATGCATAACGTATTGCCTTATTTCTTTGAGACTTTTCCGCCCTTCCCTCTATGGTTCATTGCCCACATCATCTGAGACTCGCTAATACAGCATAATGATTTCACCTTGTATTTTATGATGTATTACTAGAAATAGGTGTGCAAGTAAAATGGGGGGTTTGATTTTCAGGAGCAATGACAAAGCTCCCATAACAACTAAATCCACCATGTGTGAAAGGAAGATATCCCATTTAGAAAAGCCAAGTATATTTTCTACTCCACAGAAGGTGAAGTTCATGCAACTCATCGCTTGTTTTTGCAATCGTTTGTCAGGAAACATTTATGTATAGTTTACCGAGAGTGATGTGGTGGCATATTGGTGAAGGCACTCACCTCCCACTCAGAAGGCTGAGAGTTCAATCCTATGCAGTGGCAGATGACTCTACCCCAAATAGAGACTACAGGGTCCTAAAAAGGGACTTTTATTTATATATACAGTAGTTTACTCACCTTCCTACCACTGCCATTCTTTACCTTATTCATCATTCATAATTTTGGACTTAGACAACTTAGAACTTTGCCGTCTTTGGTCTGACCTAAGCATAGTACATAAAATCATCTGCTACAATGTCCTACCTGTCAATGAGTACTTCAGCTTCAACCACAATAATACATGAGCACACAATAGATACAAACTCATGGTAAACCGCTCCAAACTTGATTGCAAAAAATACATCTTCAGTAACAGAGTTATTAACGCCTGGAATGCACTACCTGACTCTGTGGTTTCTTCCCCAAATCCCCAAAACTTTAACCTTAGACTGTCTACTGTTGACCTCACCCCATTCCTAAGAGGTCTGTAAGGGGCATGCATAAGTGCATCAGCGTGCCTACCGTCCCTGTCCTAATGTTTTATTTTATTCATATCCTTTTCATGTATTTATAATCATGTTTACACTTGTATCTGTCATAAAATAAATGCTTGACTAAATAAATAGATAGATAGATAGATAGATAGATAGATAGATAGATAGATAGACAGATAGATAGATATAGTGGTACCTTGGTACTCAACTGCTTCAGTATTCATCAAACTTTGTACTTGATGCATTTTGAAGCAAAAATCTTGCCCTAGTACTCATCTTTCTCTCTATACTCGATGAGTAAGCTAGAAGTTGCTGGTGTTAACAGCTGAAATAAAGGGTCACATGTTAAGTCACATGGTTTTCTCAGTATTCGTTGTTTTTAATACTTGTTGCACCTCCTAGAACGAATCCCGTATGAGTACTGAGGTACCACTGTATATTTTATCAAATATCCCCCTGAAACAAATTTCCAAAAAACTGCAATATGCAGACACAATATAGGGTAGTTTTAGAAACTCTACATTGTCCCTGCCTTAAAGATGCTTTAGAATTAAAATAACTACCAAGGGGAGTAAGGCTGAACCACAAAATCAACTGAGCTTCTTGTGATGCCTATTATTTTATCCCTTCTTTACCTATTTTAGTAATTCTAATTACCAGCTCTGAGATATAAGAATCAATGTGACTACTAGAGGGCAGTATGGAGTTAGAATGGTATGACTGCTATAGCAGTCACCAATTTTGCAATCTAGATCTGGTAGTTTTAAGTAATAATGAATGGTCCCTGATAGGAAATTCTGTTCATGGTATTGATTAATATTCTGCCAAATCATGCAAACTAATATAGGTCCAAAATGAGAAGAATCATAACAATAACTGAAATATGTGCACTAATAATATATAAAGAATTAAAAATAATTCACAGCATTAAGGGCTAAAATGCCCATAGAAAGATTTACTTAGCAAATAAAGTTTAATATATTTATGAGAAATTATTGCTTGAGATGTCTACATAATAACATTGGCAAAGCAGAGTGTTGAGCTGAGAGCATATGGAAAATTAAACAGAAATGTTCCAGAGTCTATCCAAGAAGACAGCAAGCAGCATTTGGCCATATTTGGCTGATTTCCTCAAAAGCTACTAGGGTCAGGTCAATATTTGCATGGAAGACCCCCAGAAAATCCCTGATCTGTTGGCTAGACTGGGAAAAAGAACAGTCTGGAAGAAGACACAAACCAAACACATTTTCTTGCCAAGGGAAACTTCAGAAGTGTGTCAATATGGTTGCCAGAAGTCAAGGTTATCCTGAACAAAACATTATTACTTCCCTTTATATCATAGAGTAAATTTGTTATATGTGTTGGAAGAGGTTGGTCGAAAAGAATTCTTGTTGCTAATCTGCTTTCATTTCGATGATCACACCAAATGAAGCACAAATTTCAGTCTATAGGAGCCTTTCCTTTTTACTCTGCTAAGCAACTGAACATTTCTTTTTTTTTTCTGTATGAGACAGATAGCTAGGTCGCGTAATATGTTTATTTGATTACCTGAAGTCATTATTTCACTAAGAAAACTTGGTCTGGATCTGTTATAGGTCCATATTCCTCAAAAAAACTAGTTTGTTTGTTTATCAGATTTATATAGCTGTCTATCTTTCCCAAAGGGGACTCTGAGCACCACATAACAATAAATAAAGCTCCCAATATAAAAGCAATAAAACAAACAAACAAAAAAATCAAAAGTCACAGTAATAAATAGCATAAAAATAAAAATACTAACCCTGGGTAAGAGGAGGATAAAAATAGGGCCCTTAGCAATGGAGCCATTGCAGTAGTGGGATTCACTTACCTTTGCTACCGGTTCGCAAATGTGAGCATGTGCATGCCATGTCTGTGCAAAGCATCCATGATGATGTCCGGGCTGGTGGGCGGAGCCTCCTGGCACCATGCTACTGGTTCGTCAGAACCAGGTAGAGCCAGTAGAAACCCATCACTAAATTGGGACAGATCTCTGGTCCCCTCAGAGCCCCAGGCCTGGCAACATAATTATTTTGAGGGCCTTACAAAGAATCAAAAAGGATGAAGTAATTTCTGGAGACCCATAAGGTGCCATAGCAGAGAAGGCAGATCTCCTGGGACCCATGGGATATATGTCCCTAGCAATAGTACCCACAGCAAGCCTTCTGATGGGTTGGGCTGACATAACTAAGGAGAATCTGTCCCTCAGATAGCCAGTCTTTTTAAAGGTTAAAGTCAGCAACTTGAATTGGACCTGGAAGCCAACTGGCAACCAATGTGGCCCATAAAGCAGACATGTGCTGCCCTAGGAGCACCCATAATTGTCCATGCTGACACATTCTGTACAGTTGAAGCTTCTGGACACTATTCAGGGATGGTCCCATTGCAGCCATTCAGTCTGGAGGTGATTAGGACACTGATGATTGTAAGCATGGCCTTCTGATCCAGAGAGGGCATAGCTGGTGCACTAGACAAAGCTGAGCAAAAGCCCTCCTATGGCACCTGCTCATTGAGCAGGGAGTTTAGGAGGACTCCCAGATTGTGAACAGGGTCAGTCTGGAGTAGTGAGTTCAGGCCCTAGTTATCTCATGGCCAGACTATTGTAATGTCCTTGAAGAGCATTATGAAGCTACAGCTGGTACAGACTGGCAGCGCGGGAAGTTTTGGGGGTCTCAAGAATGGCCCCTGTAACACCACTACTCCATGAGCTGCATTGGTTGCCAGTCTGCTTTCAGGTTCAATTCAAGGTGTTGGTGATCACCTTTAAAGCCCTTCATGGCATCCAGGTTACTTGAGGGACTGTATCATCCCACTAGGATTGGCCTGTACCACTCATGACAGCAGAGGATGACAGCTGCAAGTCCCATCAGCTGGTGGAGTCCAAGAGGAGGCCCTTCTCTGCTATTGTTCCTGTCCTCTGAAACATTTTGACCTCTGATGTGAGGTTGGCCCCAACCCTCTTATCTTTTCATAAGAGGTAGCTCTGCCAGCCATCTTGGGGACCCAGTGGAGGGATGGCACAATGGAGGTGATTGATTGAGTAATAGCAGATCCCATCTCTCCTCTCCTCTGCCCTCTCCCTCCCCATGCATCCTTGGTTTTAATGTCATTTTATGTGTTAACTATATTTAATGGTAAGCTGCCCAGAGTTACCCTATGGTAAGATGAGCAGCCAATAAATTTTATAAATAAATACAAATAAATAAATAGTGGAACCCCATCCAGCACTAGAATGGCATAGTCCTGAAATCAGTGGTCCCTCAGATCCAAAGCCATCTAATCTTGCCAGGGTTCAGCTGAAGCCTGTTGTTCCCCAACCAGACCCTCACAGCTTCCAAGCATTGGCCTAAGACAGGGGTGTCAAACTCAAGGCCCACAGGTCAAATCTGGCCCACAGGGTGCTCAGATCTGGCCCACAAGGGCACCCTGGAAACAGTGAAGGAACGGCCCTCAGTGCCTCTGTCAGTGAAAATGGAGCTCGGCAAGGCTGCATGTGACCCTAGCGAGCTCTGTTTTCACTGACAGAGGGTTGCAGGAGGCTGTCCCAGCCCAAAAGAGAGATCGGGAGCCCATTTTTGCTGGTAGAGCACTCAGGTCATCACAGGCATCCCGACATGTCAACCTGGCCACACCCACCCTGGCCATGTCCACCTCAGCCCCCTGAGGTCAAACGCAACCCTGATGCAGCCCTCCATGAAATCGAGCTTGACATCCCTGGCATAAGACATTCATGGTATCACTTAATTCATCATGAATGGGATGTATAAATTAGGTATCGTCGGCATACTGATAATTACTCACCCAAAGGCAATGGATGCACTCACCCAGCGGCCTCCTGTAGCTGTTGAATAAAGATGTAGTTCTTTATTTTATTTTATTTTTTAGATGAAATGGTAAAGCAAGCAATTAGAACTCTGCATTCCGAGATGGCAGGGCATCACCGGAGTCCTGAAAAACTCTAACAGCCTTCAGCTATCAAGGATAGTATATAAGCTGCGGCTGTAATGATCATGCCTCAAAGCTTAGAATATTCACTTAGATTCTCTCTTAAGACCTTTAGCCAGAAATTGTATTTTGACATCTGTACAGGGGTTTCTTCTGTAGTCAGAAAGGTTTGTGTTAGTGTCTGTTGATTCCACCATGGGATAACATTTTTTTGAGTTTGAATAAAAATCTTATAGAAAAATAGACAAGAATTTTTTTAAAAAAATCAAAGCTAAGCCTATGACCGAAGGGTATAAATTGGCCTGAATTAAATATAGATAAAGATTGGCTACATTGGAGTTAAACTTTGGTGCAAACTGGTAGAAGTTTGCCGGGAGTGTGTGTGTGTGCGGGAGTAAAAAAAATTAATATCCAATTGCCAAGATTTATAATGGAAATAAATTAAAATCAAAGGAGAAATAGATAGGCACTCCTAGGAAGGGCAAATAAAAGAACGTAAGACATGAGCTGTTGATGCAGGAAAAAAACACAAAAGATTGCAGCCATTGAGGAAAAATTGAATTAGGGGCCTCTGTCCAGGACATGGTTATCCCAGAGGGGAGAGAAGCAAAAGTCTAAAAAGGAGTTGTGGAATACATTTTGTGAGAAAGA
Organism: Stegonotus admiraltiensis; assembly: GCA_032468215.1. NCBI lineage: Eukaryota > Metazoa > Chordata > Lepidosauria > Squamata > Colubridae > Stegonotus > Stegonotus admiraltiensis. The sequence goes on along the minus strand of JANHZT010001603.1, from coordinate 79,465 downwards.
TGTGCCAGATGGGAGAAAGGAAGGGAGTAAAAGCTAGGAAGAAGAACAAATGGCTAGCAAGAAAGGGGAAGCCTAGGGGAATAATGGGAGTAAGAGACAAAGATTCAAAGCATGAGAGGGCAAGAGACAGAAGAGGGGCAAGGCTGTTCTCTCTGCCCATCTGTTATTATTATTAAATTAAGCATGAGTCAGCAGTGTGCTGCAGCTACTCAAAAAGTCAACACAGTCCTGTCTGCATCAACAGAAGGATAATATCAAGATGATGAGAAATGATAGTACTGCTCTATCCTGCACTAGTGAGGCCACACTCGTAATTCTGCATCCAGAATTCTGGTCATCATAATACCAAAAAGATGCTGATACCCTAGGAAGAGTGGAGAGAAGAGCAACAAAGATGATAAAAGCCCTGGAGGCTAAGCGATACAATGAACAGTTCCAGGAACTGGATATGTCTATTTTAAAGGAGAGAAGGATTGGAGGTGACATCAGAGGTGGTATTCAGCCGGTTCAGACCAGTTTGGGCGAACTGTTAGTGGAAATAGCAGGTGGGCCTGCCCACCTGCGCCAGCTCTATGCCATCCTATTTAGACACGTTTTTGAAGCTGGGCGCATGCGCGGAAAGCCAGGTACATACGCAGAAGGCAGGCGTACACTGGGGGCAAACCAGTAGTAACAAAATGTGAAACCCACCATTGGGTGACATGATAGCTCTGTTCCGGTACTTGAGGGGCAGTCACAAGGAGAGGGTCCACTTCAGTGGTGGGTTTCAAAAATTGTTATTACCAGTTCTGTGGGTGTGGCTTGGTGGGCATGGCAGGGGAAGGATACTGTAAAATCTCCATTCCCTCCCCACTCCAGGTACCTAAAGGTAGGACACGAAGCAATGGGTGGAAGCTCGTTCAAGAGCGATCCAATCTGGAACTAAGGAGAAGTTCGTTGACAGTGAGTGTCAGCTTTGGAAGCCATATTAGGCCAGAAGCTTCAATGCTGCCACCTTCTCATGTGTGGGAAAGCAGGAGGGGGGGGGATAAGGAGAGGGTTTGTTAGTAGACATAATAGCATTCTTCCTGTCGGTCAAGGTCAGGGCAATCCAGCATCTAGAGAAGGAGTGGTCAGGGGCCTGGGTCGAGATGGAATGGACATTGATTGGAGCATGTGATCAACTGGGGAGTGAGGGGATGGTTTTGGGAGGTTTGACTTACTGAAGGAAAACCCGGGCTTTTCAGATTCGGGTTTTCCAGATGTGCCAGTTTACCTATTCTAGTAAAGAGAACTTTGGAGAAATGCTTGTTTCCATTTCTTTACTTGAAGTTGGGATTTTTCTGGAACGTGAGAACAGTTAATCCATGGAGCAATTTGCCTTCCAGAGCTGTGGATGCTCCAATGCTGGGGGTTTTCAAGAAAAGATTGGACAGCCATTTGTCTGGGGTGCAGTAAGGCTTCCTGCTTTGGAGGAGTTGGATTAGAAGACCTCCAAGGTGCCTTCCAGCTCTATGATTCTGTGAAAACCAAGAAGAGAAGTCAAGTGACCCAGATGGGATAGAATGGATCCATCAGAAGAGTGAGGAGCATCTCTTAAAAGTTCATCCTTCTCAACAGAGTTATAGAGATCCTATCCACTGTGGGAATCAAGCAGCACTAGGAAAAATGTATTACCTTCACATTTGTTCATTTTGAAGGAATGTTCAGTATCAAAGACCTTAAAAAATTACTTTATACTCTTTCTTAAAGTGAGAAAAAGGATCCTGAAATATAGAGAAAAATCTCTACAGTCATGTTGAAAGTTAGAAACAACTGTCCATCTTTTAACCTTCAGATATACAATTTCCATAGTGCAGGCAACTGAACCATTACTGCACAAGGCTATAAGCTTTTCTCAACTCTTTAGTGTAACTACATTAAAAGCAGACCTTGAATAAGAGCAGCTTTATATCGCACTATACTTAGACATTCACAGCTCTCCTTTATGAAATAATATTCATCATTCACAGAAAAGTACTATGCTGGCTTTTCATCAGCCACTCAATCCTAGATTTGCCATCAAGCCTTGGATCCTGATAGCACGGATGAGCCCTTTCATGGTTAGTTTGAATGTCCTTGGATGCTATTTTTAAGTAATTTCTCTTTATTAAAAATTCTTTGTCATTTTGTTTAATTGTTAGCTACCCAGAGCTATGTATACAAGATGGGCAACCTAAATATTAAATACTAACTAACACTAAAACATATGTGTTAGTCGTACCTGACTCTAGGGAGCAGTGCTCATCTCCGTTTCAAACCCAAAGAGCCAGCGCTGTCCAAAGATGTCTCCATGGTCATGTGGCCAGCATGACTAAACACCAAAGGTGCACGGAACGCTGTTACCTTCCCACCAAAGGTGGTCCCTATTTTTCTACTTGTGTTTTTTATGTGCTTTTGAACTGCTAGGTTGGCAGAACCTGGTACAAGTAACGGGAGCTCACCCCATTATGCGGCACTAGGGATTCGAACTGCTGAACTGCCAACCTTTCGATCGACAAGCTCAGCATCTTAGCCGCTGAGCCACCACATCCCTTTATTATTTTTATCCTAATATTGTTATCCTAATATTATTATTATAATACTTTATCCTAATATTATTAGGTGAACATCAGAGGTGGGTTTCAGCAGGTTCTGACCATTTCTGGAGAACCGGTAGCAGAAAATTTGAGTAGTTCAGAGAACCAGTAAATACCACCTCTGACTGGGCCCACCCCCATCTATTCTCTGCCTTCTGAGTTTCAGCTAATCAGAAAAGGGGATTTTGCAGTTATTTTCCCCTGGAGTGGGGTGGGAATGGAGATTTTTACAGTATCCTTCCCTTGCCACACCCACCAAGCCACGCCCACAAGCCATGCCACTCCCACCAAGCCACACCCACTAAGCTATGCCATGCCCACCAAGCCACACCCACAGAACCGGTAGTAAAAAAATTTGAAACCCACCACTGAACATTTATAAATTAAGGAGGATGAACTTTTCCTCCAATAAGCCAGATTTAAAGAGGATTGGAAGGAATGCACATATATCTCTGCAGTTTGAACCGGTATGTGGAAATGTGGATAAATAATTCCTAGATATTACATAAGTCATTGGAAACTATTCTGCTTCCAGTAATTAAAAGTGTTTCCACCAGATTCTTATCACAGAATGCAACAGCTTTTATTATAATTACAAAGAAGAACAATTTCAACATGATTTCCCTGACTTTTGGCTGAGACTGCCAAAATTTATGGCCATTTTACAGACACATAGGCACACAAGCCCACCAACACATTACTTGCTTGGTTCAATGTTTCATCTGCAGTAAAACTTATTCCCTTCCCCCTAGGTATTTTTTTTTAATGTACAAATTGATTGGGCAGACTGCATTAGCAAAATAAATAATTTGATCTGCCTGGCTTTAATCGTTTTTTTCCCATTGCTTTTTAAAGGTTTGCATTTTTCTTCTACTTGAAAAATGTAGACTATAATGTTAGTAGTGGCATGTTCGTTTCTCTTCCAAAGGTGACTGCCTAATCCATCTCACTCTCTCTAATGATTTATCAGCACCCACTCTGAGATTTTGCTTATAAAGTTCTTTGAGTTTCTCGTGTTTTACTGATCTGTTTTTCCTCACCCTCTTCCCTCAAGATCTACTGGAAAACATTCCCACATAGACATGCTAAAAATGATGGAAATTTAAGTCCAGAAAGGCTGAAAAAGATTTTCAAATAGACAATGGTATTCAGAATTATTTGTTTCCTGTTTGCTTCTATATTATCAAACTCTTGTCCACAAATATATTTCATTGGGATGGAGAACATTTACACATACATGTGCCAAAGAAGCTGTATGACTAATCAGAGTCAAACCCAGGGGTAAAATCCAGCAGGTTCTGACAGGTTCCGGAGAACCGGTAGCGGAAATTTTGAGCAGTTCGGAGAACTGGCAAATACCACCTCTGGCTGGCCCCAGAGTAGGATGGGAATGGAGATTTTGCAGTATCCTTCCCCTGCCACGCCCACCAAGCCATGCCCACCAAGCCACACCAAGCCCACTAAGCCACCCCCACAGAACCGGTAGTAAAAAAAAATTGAATTTCACCACTGGTTAAACCTGACCAATATTTGGGTTGGAGACATCAGGAAGTCACATGAATCAATACTAGATTAGAAGGCAGTAACAAATCACTTCCATACTGTTCCCAGAGCATGGACATGTCTATTGAAATCACCAGAAGCCAGGTTTAACTGAAGGAACCTTATTTTTTTTAAAAAAAATCTTTTGGTGATTTAAACATCCCTGTTGCAGCTTCTCTTCTTTCAATATTGTTCTGTTCCCCCTATCTTTAGTACTGCTATCATCATGTAGCTGTTAGGCCTGTTCTAAAAAAAAGTAGGTCAAGGTTAAAATACGCTGCTTTGTCTTTATTCACACAAAGAAATTGTCCATGTCCAAATTTCTGGTACAGTGACAAATGCACAGGTATAGTAGAGGTGGTACCTGGCTCCATAGTAGTAACTGTGAGAGGGATCTTGGAATCCTAGTGGACAATCACTTAAATATGAGCTGGCAGTGTGCAATAGCTGCCAAAAAAGCCAACACAGTTCTAGGCTGCATTAACAGAGGGATAGAATCAAGATCACATGAAGTGTGAATACCATTTTATGATGCCTTGGTAAGGCCACACTTGGAATACTGCATCCAGTTTTGGTCACCATGATGTAAAAAAGATGTTAAGAGTCTAGAAAGAGTCTAAGAGTCTTATATGTCTAAAACATATAAGAACAATTGCTGGAATTGGGTATGTCTACTTTAATGAAAAAGACTAGAGGTGACATGATAGCAGTGTTCTGATATCTCAGAGGTTGCCACAAAGAAGAGAAAGTCAAGCTATTACTCCAAAGCACTTGAAGGTTGGAATGGGTGGAAACTAATCAAGGAGAGAAGCAACCTAGAACAGTGGTAGGCAAACTTGGCTCTTTCACACCCTGTGGACTTCAACTCCCAGAATTCCTAAGACAG
>JANHZT010001600.1:106669-119913 GCA_032468215.1 Stegonotus admiraltiensis | reverse complement strand
GAAAACATTTTTTTACAACCTCTTAGCCGAAGAGGTTGTAGAAAAAATGGTTTTAAAAGTAAAAAAAAAAAATTGGCCACGCCCACCCAGTCACATTACCCCCCCCACCAAGCCATGCCCACAGAAGCGGTAGTAACAAATTTTAGATTTCAACCCTGCATTGAGCCCTCAACCGCAGGAGATGCATGAGCCCAGACAAGGGCTGTAAAGAAGCTGTACAGTCAATTGGATACAGAGTGGGCTGAAATGTCTTTCATCCAAATGTCTTTAATCCTACACCCTACTCATCTCAGTTTCTCAGAAGGCGCAAGTTTCTTATTGGAGAAGACTGGACTAAAATAGGATTTAGTAGCTTTATCTTCTCTTCCTTACTATTAGCACTTGACTGTCCTCACTGAACAAGAGCTAGTCTATTGATTTTCTCCCTCTCCTTTTATTTTGAACATCTTTAAAGAAGATCTATTTACTCTTTGTAGTATCTCTCACCAAGTTCAGTTCATTCAGAGCTTGAGGTTGCTTGACACCCTGCTAAAGTTTCTCCTTATTTCCAGGTTGCTTCTCTCTTTGATTAGTTACTTTCCATCCATGGTTTCTTGTCTTACCTCCTGGTGCTTTGGTGCTATTCAAATTGTTCTTCTTCTAATGTATTGACATGCTGATGAACCCCATGATACAAACATACAATTACACAATACAATATGAATGTTCTAACATGTTACATAGCAGTTTTATCAAAGAAAGCAAATTCTGAAGAAAACCTGCATTCATGTAGGGCAGGGGTGGGTTCTACTTACCTTTACTACCAGTTTACAATGGGGCCGTGTGCAAGCACACGCTTCTCTCTCTCTCATGCAAATTTGCTGATGATGTCGGGGTCAGTGGGCAGAGCCTTCTGCCGGTTTTACTACCGGTTCTTGTGAACCAGTCCGAACCAGGGGCAACCCACCACTGATGTAGGAAATATCTCACATTCTGACTTGTCCTTATCATAGCAACCTAAAGTCCTTCTAATTCAATTGTACATTTATATTATTTATTCCCACTGCTCTAGCTGTAATATATCGCAGCAGCTGTGTTATCAAAGGTATGAGTTATGAAGCAAGATAAAGCAGTATTCATAAATTGCTGAAAAACAAAAAGGAGCAAGCGTGAAGCAAGATAGTTCATATATTGAAAGCCTTGGTAACATTGACCAGGAAACTAAGAAAGTGATGGGAACATAAGATCCTGGGGCAGAATCCAGGACCTTCTGCCTGTAGCATAGTTACTTATCATGGAGATATGGAATGTCCATCTAACCAAATACAAAAAGAAGAAAATATTTGTGAGGTTCTTTGGTATCTCTGAACTAGGTTGATTTCTTGCCAACATTGACAGAGCAAATCATTTGTATATATATTGAGAGCAAACCCCACCCCCTTCTAACCCTGTAGACCAGGCTGTCAAACTCCCGGCCACAGGTCAGATGCGTCATGCGCTGGCCATGCCCATGACCGGTTTAGCGAAGGGGGAAAAAGTCCTGATACATCACGTGCCAACGCTGTGGTGACGTGAGTTTGACACCCCTGCTGTAGATGTTACCTAGCTGGGTAATGAAACATCTGCACAAAAAGAACCACACACATAGAGTACCAAGGACCCCACAAATATGAAAAGGTTAGTAAGCTCTTCTTGAGAAACAAAGTTAGAAATTGCTTTTTTTTACAGATGGATGCTTAACTGCTCATGCTTCTAAGGCATCTTATTTTTCTCTTTCACATCTTATTTTATTAACTTGCCATGGTTGACCAAGAAAAAAACAAGCAGAAAATCAAGAAAAGAAGATCAGAGATATTTCATGAGCTACAGATATAATTATTTTGATTATTGATGGCATTTTGGCTTAAAAACATGCATATGATGTATCCCAGCATGCATTAAAGTTGGATACTCCTAAGAAAAGTTTCAAAAAAAGTGTTTTGGCTCTCTTACAAGCATAGCAGTGCTCAGCTGTTAATGTAAGCAGCCAGGTGCTTTTCAGTCTTATGGATAAGCTAGAAATAAAGCTGTTTCTACTTTAAGAGTTGTATTATGAACTAACTTCTTAAAACACCCACATCTTTTTTCCCCCAGATTCCTACTAGCTATGTAGCTAATTTTTAAAGTACTGATTGAGGCCATTATGAACAGATGTGCAAATATTATTTGCGACATCATCATTCAACTTCAGCAGTTTCATTCTGAGACCTGTTCTGAGCCTCTAATTCTTCTCCTGCAATAAGAAAAGAGAAAACATCTTACCACTATGCAAAGGAGAAGGAAGTCCAACACTAAGGCAAATAAAGGTTATAAATTAACATATTTTTTCCTCCCCAGCAAAATCCCCAAATATCTTCCCAATGAAACCATGTTGCGTTAAGTTTGCGACAAAAGAGATCCAGGAACAATTCTTGAGCTTAGTCTGATTTTAAGGGTATTTTTGTCCCACAGAAAATTTATCTCAATGCCTGCAGTCTCTTCAATCTGTGAAGGCTGATATTCTTTCATTCTCCAATTACCTGATTCAACAATGATGAATACCCAAGCAAAATCCTTTTAACCACTGGGCAATTAGATGACTTACTTTCCATCGCTGGCAAGCTGTCACTACTTCGCAAATGGAGATAATGTCTTACAGTTTTCAGAGTTTTTAAGAACATTTTTTTCCCCAGAAATGATTCTTAATTAAGTCTCCACCAAAACTACCTGTCCAACTTTTCAAGCGGATGTGCAGATAAAGTACATTTTGATGTGTATCACTGACTCATGCAGGCATTGTTTCTCTGCCTGATATATCCCCCCTGTGGTTAGTTAATTATTGTTAATGAACAATAGCCAAAGGCCTTGAGAAATCTCATAGGAAAAGCCTGACAGAAAAATATATCCACTGTGGCAGCCCCAAGATCTATATTTCTTTATAGAATTTCTGCTTCTGCCTATAAAGATTAAGGAACTAAGTTAAAAATCTGGAAACCATTCCCAAATTGGACAGTTCTTGTCAAGAGACAAGAAGAGGCAAATAAGGATTTTCTTCAGTTGTCTCAAGAAATATATCAAATGTGTGGGTCATTCTCTTCTTTAAAAACATTCCAGGGTTGAAAAAAAAAATGAGCCCAAGTCCACTTGCACTCACCTGAATGCAATTTCAGGCTGTGATTCCTTATCAGGAGTCTCCATACCTGGCAATTTCACCCAAATAACCACCTATAAAACATGTTTATGTTTAAAAAAGCAGAAATAAGCCAGCAGAAAAATTGCTTATCTCTCCCCCACATCATTGCAATTCCTTCTCCAAACTACTTCTCGGCCTCGTCTCTCATCCGGTCCATGTGGCATCGAAAAGGACCAATAAGCAATGTTGGGTTGCAAAGGTTTAGTGATTGTTTAAGTGGTAACACAGCCAAAAGAACAGAACAAGCCGGATCACGAAATTAAAGTCAGCGCTGCAAGCAATTGCCACGCAGCACTATTTATTCCCCCTCCCAGCTGTTAAACCATCATCCGGTATGCATCCCAAGCCCACCAATCAGCTGTTCAGCGGTTTCACATTTCCCATTGGCTGGCATCGACAAATTCAGAAGTTGGAAGCTGTGCCGATCTCGTCAATGCTGCGGGCTAATCCGTGTTGTGCACAGCCGTCTGCCATTCGGATCTCCTCCCACCATCCCAGGCGTCCAGGTGGATGTCTCCAATGCCTCGGCTCCCCCAGCCCCCCAGAAATGGCAAGTTCCATCTGGGGCTCGACACTACTTTCATTCCATAAATGGTGTGTGCAGCACAGTGCCTTTGTTCACAGGTAGTCCTCCACTTACAACCACAATCGAACCCAAAATGTCTGTTGCTGAGCCAGATGTTTGTCAAGTGAGTTTTGCTCATTTATCGATCTGTCTTGCCTCAGTCGTTAAGTGAATCACTGCAGTCGTTAAGTTAGTAACATGGTTGTTAAGCGAATGTGGCTTCCCCATTGATCTTGCTTGTGGAATGGTCACAAAAGGGGATCACATGACCCAAGGACACTGCAACTATCCTAAATACATGCCAGTTGCCAAGCGCCTGAATTTTGATCATGTGACCATGGGGACGCTGTAATGGTCGTAAGTATGAAAAACTGTTGCAAGTCAAGAACTACCTGTACCAGGACACATCAGTCCCATAGTTGCAGAGCACAGTCAAGGAAGCAAAAATCAATGAGACTTTCCACTAATGAGTTTTAAAGCTAAGAAGGTAGGGTGACAACTTGTAGCTTGCAAGGGGAGATGAGAATTCTGAGAGAAGAAGCCCCAGACAGGAGGGAGGATTTCCTGGAAGCATTTGAATTTCTGTTTTTCTGAACAAGATGGGCCAGGAGTCAACTTCTCCGATAGCTCCATAATGGTCTTTTCCATCTGCTTGATTGATTGTGTCTAGAAAGAGTTCTCTTTTCTCTCACCCTCAATACTTTCTCCTGCTTTTGTAGATGTTTTATAGCAGGGCTGTCAGTCTTGTGGGCCATGAGCCAAATGCATCACACACTGGCCACACCCACGCTGAGTTTAGCAAAGGGGGGAAAAAGTCCCGATAGGTCACATGATGCCCCCGTGACAATGAAAGTTTGACACCCCTGTTTTATAGTATTTATGCCCCATTAGACAAAGCAAATAGGGATGTGGTGGCTCAGTGGCTAAGATGCTGAGCTTGTCAATTGAAAGGTTGGCAGTTCCACGGTTCAAATCCCTAGTGCCGTGTAACGGGGTGAGCTCCCGTTACTTGTCCCAGATTCTGCCAAGCTAGCAGATCAAAAGCACATAAAAATGCATGTAGAAAAATAGAGACCACCTTTGGTGGGAAGATTACAGTGTTCCGTGTGCCTTTGGCATTTAGTCATGCCAGCCACATGACCACGGAGATGTCTCCGAACAGCGCTGGCTCTTTGGCTTTGAAACGGAGATGAGCATCGCCCCCTAGAGTCAGGAACAACTAGCACATATGTGCGAGGGGAACCTTTACCTTAGACAAAGCAAGGGCCCACCCCAGATCTCCTGAATACATTTAGTATTTGATGCATGATTACCGGGCACTGAATATCAAGGTAAAAATAATCTCTGTTGAGAAGAAAATCATTACTTAGCCTGAAGACACAATCATTCCATCCTGTCACTGGAAGGGAACCTCTCCTAGTTGACCATATTTGAAGAGTTGAAGGGCACAGAGGTAAAAGGGATGAAAAACCATCACCAGTTGACAATGATTTTCTATTTGTATCATTCTGAACCTATGGGTGAGATTATAGACATTTGTATTATATCTATACAAATGCCCTAAAGACGCATTTGTTTCCTGCAGCCGGCCTTACATAGCCTTCACTTTTAAATTGGGGTTTTATTCGTACTGGGGTTTGATTTTAAATTGTCTGCCAATTGTTTAATACCTTTTAATATCTTTTTAACTTTTGTATTTCTGTTGTCTTATTTTGGCTGTGCACCGCCCTGAGTCCTTCGGGAGAAGGGCAGTATATAAATAAAATTATTCTGATTCTGATTCTGATCTATTACTGCAATGCCGGTGGCTCCCAAAGATGCTTCTCTGCATGATCCAGGATTTAGCTGTAAGGGGGAAAACAGGTTTGTGAAATCACGGAAAAGCTATGCACAGGTAATCCTCAACTTATGACCACACTTGAGCCCAAAATTTCTGCTGCTAGGCGAGGTAATTGATAAGTGAGTTTTTGTGACCTTTCTTGCCACAGCTGTCAAGGGAATCACCGCAGTTGTTAAGTGAGTAACACCATTGTTAAGCGAAGCTGGGTTCCCCGTTAACTTTGCTTGTCAGAAGGTTACAAAAGGGGAATCACATGACTCCAGGACTCTGCAACTGTCATAAATACATGCCGATTGTCAAGCATCCAAAATTTGATTAATGCTGTTGTAACTTCAAACGGTCACTAAACAAACGGTTGTAAGTCGAGGACTACATATACATATTCCCTGACTCAAGAGCTTGGTTAAGGTGATCTGGCTTCAATCATTTCCAGGAGGTCAATGCTTTGTACACAAGTTTTCTCACTCAAGGTAAGGAGCTCATTTTTACTGAAATGAAATGAGGGTAGCGATAAGGATAGGAAGATTCATGCATGTAGGGAATTGTCCTACCCTCAGAAAACCATTAGAACTATCACTAAGTGTTATGCTGATTTATGATTTATAATGAATGTATTTTTACGATGACTATGATCATGATTTATCACTTATTGTTTGCGTGTACACTGAAAACTTATGCACTGGAGACAGATTCCTTGTGTATCCAATCCAGTGGTGGTATTCTGCTTGTTCAAACCGGTTCAGGCAAACCGGTAGCGGCAGTGGTGGGAGGTTCCACCCACCTGCCTGGACGTCATCACTCTCGTTCTGTGCATGTGCAGAACGTCTTGTGCATGTGCTCACATTCGTGAACCGGTAGCAAAGGTAAGTGACTACCACCGCTGGTCCAATCATATTTGGGCAATAAAGAATGCTATGCTATGCTATGCTATGCTATGCTATGCTATGCTATGCTATGCTATGCTATGCTATGCTATGCTATGCTATGCTGTGCTGCACTGCGCTATGCTATGCTATGCTATGCTATGCTATTCTTATGTATTCTGATTCAATACACTTGTAGCTAAAACGTATTTTCTTGGTTTTGCCCATTTGTATTTTCACACTGCATTATAACATCCTGCATATTGAGACTTGTTTGAAAACGATCCAAATAGAACAGTACACAAAAGATATGCGAGTTGTCTGTCAAATTGGATATTCTGTTTTATGTCATGAATTTTAAGCAGATGGGTATATGAATTTGTAGATGAAAGGCTTTGCTGATGATCTTAGAAATAAGAAAGGCTTGCCTTAATCCAATTTCCAGTTGAGATAAAAGCTATCAGAAGGATTGAAAGACTAGTTTGTAACAAATGTATTGCTACAATCATTCTCACTTGTTTTTAATAAAAGAACAGGCACAGCAGTCCCTGGAGAAATAGGCATTTGATAATAACTGTTTTATTATATATATATATATACCTTGTTTGTATACTTCTTGTATCAAAATCAAGAAAACAAAGAAATGCTGTCTGCACTTTAGATGGATTTTTCCATTTTGTTTTTCACAGAAGCTCGGGGATTAAACTCCTAAAATAAGACTAAACAGCATTTCTAATATTTCTGAATGCCGGTAATGTTTGAAAGGAAACAAACAAAATACAGGGTTGAATTGTAGTGCATTGAAACCCTCTTAGGATACTACAGCAAAATAACTTCATTCAATTAGTACTGTTGCACACAATGTCTGAAAATATGATGGTTAACACCATTTACATGTTACCGCTAATAGACAACACATTTTTAAAAAAGAAAAAAAAAGAAAAAATGAAAAGCCAAACAAACAGAGGTAGAAATGAAACACTTTTTATATTTAATATTAAAAAAATTCCTTCTCATTTTATGGGTGTTCGGTGCCTTCCTCAATCTTGGGACCTCAATAGGAAGCTGCTGTATCTCGGCACTGCTGCATTTATCACCATTGCTGTCTTCTGGTCCTTACCTACTACAACATCTGGTTGGTTGGTTGGTTGGCCAGACAGATCTGCCTGTCTGTCTAGATCTGGAAACCTCACAGAAATGCACAGAATCTTAGCTCTGTTGGGACTGCCTGTGAAATCTCCCATCTGGACTTGATAGGGTCTAGCCTATGCAGAAGTTCCAGGATACAGATAGATACAGATGAACAGAGTTGGAAAGGACCTTGTAGGTCATCTAGTCCAAACCCCCCTGCCCAAGCAGACCCTACACCATTTTTGACAGATGGCAGTCCAGTCTCTTCTTGAAAGCTTCCAGTGATGAAGCTCCCACAACTTCTTAGTTGTGCCATTCAGTATATGTTGTCCCTGCTGATTGTACATCCTGTTCAATGTGTTGGGCTATCCCTGAGAACTTTCTGCATAGTCTGCACCATGACTCCTGTCTAATGTGGTAGACCCTTGCTTCTGTCAATCTGGTACTTAGTGCCTGTTTCTTATGCTGCAATGATCTGTGCCCCAGAGCTCTGTTTTATCCAGCCCTCTCCAGCCACCGATGCTACCTGATGTCTTCCATTTTAGCTCTGGTACATCCCATGTAGGGCCTCGTTTTGCCATGAAAGCCACTGTACATTGTGAGATGTTTCCAGGTCTTCACATGAGCTGCTTCCATGTCCTCCTTTAGCCAGCTCATTATACCGGCAGATTATCTGGTGAATGGCAGGGCCTACATGTTGATTGTGTGGATCTTGTTCTTGGCATTGATCTGGCTCTTCAGGACGTGTCTGATTCTTTGGTAGTATTTGGATACTCTTATCTTCCTTGCTTCCTCATTGTGGTTCCCATGTGACTGTGGGGTAACAAAGTATTTATAGCTAGTCTGTATATCTGCTGTGTGACCCGCTGATAGTTCCAAGTTCTACCTCATCAGTTCCTAACTATTTTCCCTTTCTTAACAACCATCTGGCCCACATCTTTCCAGTACAAATGACATCTCAGTATCCTCACTGCAGACCCATATCAGGTGGATCAATGTCTCATTCGGTTTCCACATATAGCTTGATGTCAACCATGTAGAGGAGGTAACTGATGATAGTTCCACTCTTGAACTTGTATTCATATTCAGTCCTTGGTATTATTTTGGGATTATGCTGAACAGCAGTGGGACAGTGCATCATCCTGGTATGCCATTTGTGTAAGCTCCTTGACCCAAGCAGTTGGATAGCACAGCGGTTAGAACACTGCTTTTGATCTGGGAGATTGGGTACTTGGGCAAAGATCCCTTAATGCTTTATCGTGCCTGCTTACATTTGAGGGTGACATGAACTCGAAGAGTCATGCCAGTTTAGACATCACCCAGTTTAACAAGGTCTCCATCAGATGTTGGGGAACCAGGACAATCTGACAGCAAGTAGGCTACTGGAACAAACCATACATAGATGAAGCAAGAGAACCTGGAACTGTTGGATATTAATCTACCATTGATGTTTATGACAGTGTCTATATTAGCCATGAACAGAAATTTTGAGGACTACTCAGCACATAGTGCTTTACAGAAAAAGATAAAGATATCTTAACCTTTAGGAAGAATGTAAGTAGCTCCATGTCAGGCCGCAAAATGACATAGGGCTGCACTGTTGTAATACTACCAGCGGCACCCAGATTTCACTGTAGAAAACAAGCTAGGGTTAATATGAGTTTGTTGCCTGTTGAAGAAATCTAAAGAGGAAGTAATTGAATGAATACATGATAAGGCCTGACTTCACTCGTTCATCTTATATAGTAGATACAGAACACTATTTATATGAATTAAGTTAATTAATGCTTGCATTGTGATAATTGCCATAAATTGAGCACAGCAAGCACAAATTAAGTGACATTTCTATTGTATCAACAAACATACTTAACTCTGTGTGAATGAATTGCAGGCAGCAATCACATTCTGATAGCATCTGTAGCCAAATTGAATTGTTCATTTGTAATAGGTGTTGGTTCCTGCAAAGTAAGATTCCTAGATTAGGTGCATGAAATGCAATATGTAATAATCATATTGAGAACCTGGGATAAAATATAATTTTGGTTACATATACCCAAGAGAGCCATAATTGTGTGTTCCTAATCACAAGGCTAAAATGAAAAAAAGAAAGAAAGAAAAGAAAAGTATTATGGAGTCAGATACCACTGTTTCAAATCCCTTCTCAACCATATGTCGCTGTCATGTGAGGTAATATTTCATGATTTTGGTGAATGAAGTCAAGATTTTTCCTGTTTATACTGGTTCAATCTCTAAATAGACCACAGCTTAGAAAAAATATAATTGCTGTGGTTAAAATTAATGAAAACCTAGGAAAAAATGTTTTTTTTCTTTTTGTGGAAATGTTTATATTGTACATCTGTCCTAACTATAAATCAAATAAGTCAATGATAGTCACATTTTCTAACACACTTTGATTTTAAAATATTGCTATTAATAACATGTTAGAATAACCAGAGATTGAATTCTCACAAGATCCTTTGTTGCCTAGGGGAAGAACAAGAAGCAATGATATTTACTATTGCAAATATCAAAGCCAATCAATCTAATTTATTCATTTATTTTTAGATTTGTACACTGCCAAATTCATTGAGGCTCATGATGGTTTGCAACAGCAATACATATCAACTATTAAAACACCCATGGCAAATCAATCTGTGTGTAAAAATACTAAATATAATATATAATTAGTGAATTTAAAATTCACTTATAAGGTAACACTCAACCATTTTTCCCATTATAAGCTAAAGGGCTGTCCTTTTACAATCATACCCCTCTATATGTCCATCCCGTTTAGAGACATGGTTTATAGGCTCTTACCCAGGTGGTTTTATTTAGTGATATATGTTATCTAAGCATAGTCAAGAAAAGTTTGTAAAAAAAAATCTGATAACCTGAGCAAAATGAATCCCATCTGAATCTATGACTGAGTCTAAACAATTGGTTTAGATATTTAAAAGCTGCTATGTATCTCATAGAAATCTCAAAAAAACAATTTAATCGCAAAAATAAAATAAAATAAAAACTCTTCCTTCCTACGGAGAATTAACTGCAATCCAGTCTTTGAGTGTAAAATCCCTAGGTTTGAAGTCTCCATTTTCTATCATTGTCAAAAAGTCACATTTGGATTTATAAAAAGATGACGACGACTGTGGGTGAATTTATTCTGCTCTTCTTTTTCTGCCTGTTGAGGTATTCAGGGCAACTAAATGGCTGTTATTATCGGTAAAATATATGACAAAAGGCTCTAATGTGATACCAGCTGACCTCAAGGGTTCTTCTCATCAGGTTTCATTGGAGGGTTGTGACTTTGTGGATCATTCAAATGCATTCCTTCTCATGCCAGAGGAAGTTTCCTCCCAAGTATGCTCATTAGAGAGAGAATGCCAAGACTTTTGACCTTTCCTTAGTCTAGAGGAGAGCTTACTTCTTCTAACAAAGCAGTCATACACTTTGCGGTCTTCAGGAGCTAACCCAATATGAGTCAAATGCTTTCATTCCTGGAAACACCACTCATCTTTTTTCCAGGGAGAAAAAGAACTCAGAATGAACGGAAACTATGAAGGTTGGATGGAGGCTAACGATTTCAGGGCTGTAAATAGGACAAAAAACTGATGTCTCACTTTAATTTTTCCTTCCAGCCTTCTATCCCCTGGCATAGCAGCCCTCAGACGTCCACTGAGAAACTAATCTTTGTTGTTTTCACAGCAAGACTCCTGGAAGCTGTTAATGTTATTGGACAATGAAACTTCAAGATTTTCAAAATGCAGCCATAGCTCAGTGAAATCACATCACTCAGTGAAATCACTGAGCTATGGCTGCATTTTGAAAATCTTGGTTTACGTAGGAAAATAACCGGCTGAGGAGAAATACACATAAAGGGCCTACAATAAGATATATATCTTTATATATCTTTATATATATCTATATCTATCTATCTATCTATCTATCTATCTATCTATCTATCTATCTATCTATCTATATCTTTATATATCTATCTATCTTTATATCTATCTTTATATATATATCTCAGTTGTGGGAGAATACACATTTAAGTATATGTATTCTATGTTCATAAATTAATGGTAATTTATAAATTAGTCTCCACGCTATGCGGTTGGAAGTTTTAAACTTCCCCCACTCATACACAACCATGAGCAGCTTCTAAGTCTTGGTGTATTCGCATCCTCTCCAGTGTAAGATTGAGAGCACTTTGGCAACATTTCAGCAGAATCTCATCTGCCATCATCAGGCTTATGCAAGGGGTCTTCTGCAGCAATTGCTGTTACTATTTCAAATCTGGTGCTGGTAGTCTGCTTTGCTGGGATGTCCCCACCTCTTTGTTCTGATTGGTTGGGAATCCCAGTCTGTGTCTATTGGCTTGCTTCGGGTGTATGGTCGGTTTTTCTCCACCAGGTGGCAGGGCTTCAACTTTGTGGCTGGCTGGAATGTGATTTGGCTGGAGGTCTCAGGGTGTGTGTGGTGTAGATTTTTCTGTCTGTGGGTGCTGGAACTCGTTTGTTGACAAGGGCTAGTTTCCAGATGTCCGGTAGGTGGGAGGTATCGTCATGTTTATTCATTGTTTTCATATTATTCATACAAAAACAAACAAACAAACAAACAAACATACATACATACATACATATATGTAGTAGATGTAAAAAAGAATGTCTGAAAGCTTCATTGAAATTGGAGGATAAATTAATCAGCCACAGTGTGTGTGTGTGTGTGTGTGTGTACTTATAAAATTGCCTAACTATACCTACCCTCAATATGAGCTGTCTGTCAACTTAATCTTCAGCTGCTTGCCTCCTCCATGACATACCCACTTACTTGGTTAGTTAGTTTGTTTATCCGTGTCAGAAGCTTCACAATTAAAATAAGGCACACTATATGATTTAAAATATAAAATATAAGCTTAAAATATGTAGAAATTAAATAGGTCTAGTTCAGAAACTAGCAACATTATTTGCATTCTGTTGTGCAACCATGAGCTCCTCACATGTACCAGATCATGTCAAAAGGACAATATACATATGTGTTGTATGTATGTCACCACAACTGCAAAGAGCAGAAGCAATCAGCTAACCCTATTTGTTCACACTGTCTCTGGATCTTGCTCTGGGGTGAAATGCTACCAGTTAGGACTGGTTCGCCTGAACCGGCAGTAATAAAAGCTACCTATTCGGGCAAATCAGTAGTTTAAAAATGCTACCGGTTTGGACGAAGCGGTATTTCTGACGATCAGCTGTGCCACATGATTTATATTCACTAGAAAGCAGGAAATCCTACTTTTCAGTGAATCTAAATCATACAGCACAGCTGTTCCCCCCCTCTTGCTGTTCTACTTACCTCAGAAAAAGGCTTCTTAAGCCTCCTTTTTTAGCACTGCGTGGTAGCATCTCTGGTGCACATGCACGCAAGTGCATGTTTGGCATACACTGCATATGTGTGCACACAGCAAACTGGTAGCAGACTTTGGAGCATTTCACCACTGATCTTGTTGTACCCATGCACAATTTATTCAATAATTTCCATACTTCCTAGCTTTTGTCAGACCCAAGTGCCAGTTCCTCCATTGCAGAGGTGGGTTTCAGCAGGTTCTGACCAGTTCTGGAGAACCGGTAGTAGAAATTTTGAGTAGTTCAGAGAACCGGT
>JANHZT010001600.1:55694-66457 GCA_032468215.1 Stegonotus admiraltiensis | reverse complement strand
TTCTTTCTTTCTTTCTTTCTGCCTTCCTTCCTTCCTTCCTTCCTTCCTTCCTTCCTTCCTTCCTTCCTTCCTTCCTTCCTTTCTCTTTCCTTCCAAATAAGTGGTAACATATCTCATTATTGTCCCACTGAAGCTAAGAGAAATAATAGCAATGATTTATCCTGTAATAATATAAATAACAGTGCATAAGCACGTGTCCTTAAATCCATCAGGATGAATTAGGTATTTGCACATCATTGCATAACTGTCCAGAGAACTGCATGCAAGCTAAAATTGGATGTAACCAATGAGGTTGACTTAATTGATCACAGTTGCAGTCAACATTTTGGGCAAGTTGAATTGTAATTGGACTTTAAACTATGACATGGTTACCCTCTATTGCCCAGTACAATACAATGAGACTCCTTTGCCTTGTTCTCACGCTAATCTACTAAGCAAAGGAGCAGAGAGTAGCAAAATCTGATTCCATCATACCTATTTGTCTAGGTATACCTAATCTTGTCCAACAGTGCTATAGATTCCTTATGCCAATGGCATTTGTGGCATCCATGCTGTAGGTCTGCCACATTGAATCAATGATATTTGTCAAAGGATTACATGATTCAAGAATCTGTCAATTATTTTTGTTGTAACCCATCCCCGCCTTTGGGGAGAGGCTATGCTCATTTTATTATACTGAAAAATACCTCTAAATCTCAAACTTGCTCTGTCAAGCTGTATGATTACAAAAGCATTAAGCAGTATTGGTTAAAAATGTAGCAAACAAAGCAATCCCACACAGAAACACACACAGACACACACACACCCATACAACCCATGGAAAAGGGTCATGGTTGCTCTGGGAAGTTGCTGTGTTGAATATGACTGAGCTCCGAGTTCTATGCCTTTGAAAGCATAATGGTACAGCAGAAATTCATGTCAGTGGAGGGGAAGAATAAAAGATGGAAAACAAATGCAAAAAAGGAAGACTGTTTTATGAGCACAAGGCTCACAGGCTTTATGAACTATTTAAAATAAATTACTATTCACATTTTGTACATGGCAAGCAGCAGAAGCTGCCTGACCCCCCTGCTGTTATACAGTATGACACTGACAGTAATGAATCACATCAGAGAAGAAACAATACTGGGATTAATGTTTAGTAGATATGGGACCCCTCTCTTCATAATCCATTTAATTATTCTTATTCCTAGCTCTGGTGTTTATAAAAAACAACAACAACCACCACCAACCAGAATATAGTCTCCTTCTGTTCATGAATTATCCTTGCAGGATTAAGTAAATGGATTGTTGTACAACATACATATTAGAAAAAAAAAATGTCATGGAATGATTTACTGGATTTTTTTTAAAAAAAGGCCAAATGCTTATATACAATGTGTGTATAAACCCTGTATATTTGTTTGTTTTTTTTAACCAGTATCTTACTCATTCATACCACACTAGTGCAAAAAATTGTGCATTAACATTTTGCAATACAACAGCTGACTGGGAAGTTTGTAGATTGCCTTCTACGTGAACATTTGAGATATACTGTACGGCTGTATTGTGAACAAGGTCTCAATGGTAAAGCATTTCGGAGATGTGTGCAGGCCCCGAGGAAGTTTGTCATCTTCTCCTTTGTCGTCTCCTTTGATTGGTTTTGTTTAAATCTCCTTCAGAGTGTTCTTATTCCTGGGGATAATTTATGGTGCTATTGTTTGTTATAGGTCCCAAGGGAGTGATCCGAGTGCCCAGAAGATTGCATTGAAAGGCATCCAGCCACATACAAATGTGAAAGTCTGAGGCATTTAAATATGACAGATGGATATGACTTGGCAGTCTTCCTTGAATGTGTGCCTTAATTTGGAGCAAATACAGCCAGGTATTTCAAATCCACCTTTGAGACAAAGACATCACCTTAGTCTTGATTCCCCAGAAGACCGAGGTTCCAGCAAAAAAAGCCTTGCTGCATCTATGCCAGGAGATGTTAAAGATTACAGCAGTGAAGTCAAGTGGAGAAGGGAAACTGGTATATGGCACCAAAGGAATTACTGCTTGTCCATCAGAGGTATGGCTATGAATCAGTCAAATTGGGCACTGAAGGCTATACCACTGTACAAACTGTGTTCAGAGTTGTGTCAAACCTCACAGCTTTTGCCTCTGTAGGCTTTAAGTTTGTATCATACATAGGATTTTCAAATGATGCCTGTCCATTGCTGTTTTCGTGTCCAGCATAACCATTGTACTGTACTTTTGGTCTTGTTCTGCAAGTGTAAAAAGGAAAAAAAGGAGAGAAAAAGATCTGAGATTCAACTGCTGGAAATGTGGCAGAAATAAGATAATTTGCATACTCCTGTTACTTTTTGCCATTTCAAGGCATGATATTCAGAGGGTTGAATTGGAATTGGCTTAGTAAGCATGGAGCAAACCCTAACCTAGTACTTCTCATATAACAAAACAAGCGCTAACATGGTTTTCCAGATTATTGTGGGATTCAATAAATTAATCCAAATTCTTATCTGACTAGTAACATCTTTTCTAAGAAGTCAATGAAAAGGCTGGGTCCTAAAACCTGGAGAAAACAACCTTGTCCAACCTTTCCGTCTGAAATGAGAAGCTACAATACACCTTTTCTAAAATTACAGGGGCAATTTGGAGCATTATGACCCTAGGGCCCTGCCAGCCAGATGGTTTTTTGGGTCTATGCCATGCATGTGCAGGGTGCGGGAGACATGTGCTGGGGTCACATGCACATGTGTGGGGGTGGGGCACGGGGAGTCACGTGTGCCTTGCATTATGGGTGCACGCACTTGCGCTTTCAGCACTTGGTGCCAAAAAGGTTAACCATCACTGCCCTAGGGTTTCATCTGAGGAATGCTTTCCTTGGGAAGACTCATTCAGCATAAACCTTCAGCAACTTTTTTGGCACATGCTAATATTGTTTTACCATATTCTACAACTTAGAATATGGTAATGGTTTTATTTATGTTTTGATGCTAAATCTGCTATTTTCTATGGTTAAAATCTTTGCTTTTGTTTCTTTGTTTTTCTCATCCTATTCTAGTTACAGTTTCTGGAGGATAGCATAAAAACATTCTAAGGTAATTTTTGTTTTATTCACATCACTAAACTGAATGGATTTTCCTACTGCTTGATATGGGTTTTTGAGAGTGCAGAATAGTAACAAGAATAAATGTCAAATTCTTCAGCATTTTCCATGTGAAAAAGAATTGAACTAGGGCATGTATCTTGAAAATATGGTGACCAACATGACAAATTTGGAAACATATTTCCTCTAGATAGAAAAAGAAAGAAGAACTACAAAGACTCACAGAGAAAGCATACTATCATTGCCATTCATAAC
Organism: Stegonotus admiraltiensis; assembly: GCA_032468215.1. Classification (NCBI taxonomy): domain Eukaryota; kingdom Metazoa; phylum Chordata; class Lepidosauria; order Squamata; family Colubridae; genus Stegonotus; species Stegonotus admiraltiensis. The sequence goes on along the minus strand of JANHZT010001600.1, from coordinate 63,111 downwards.
ATTCTCAATTACTATGTTAAGAAGAAAAACCCCATCTTTAATACAGCTAGCTATTTCACATACTAAATTGTAGGATGAAAATATTCTCATTTCTCTACTAGATTAATTATTTAGACTAATTGAGAGATGCAATCATAGATGCTGCCTAAAATAGAGTTCAACAGATGGGAATTGCTTTCTGGTAGGTTTTGAATGTTTTCATTCCAGTCCTTAAGACTAAAAGCCTACTAAATTGCAAGAAATATCTTCAAGGTTATTTCCCATTTTTGTAATTGTGAAAATAGATTTCAGCAGGTAAAATCCTATAGCATTAAATATATATATATATATATCAGGGGGATTTACAGTACTTCTTTTCATAAGCCAGTGCTAATGATGTACATAATAGTTTGCACTGTCACTTGTAATGCTAGCAACAGATTTGGGTAAATAGGCTTCAATCAGTAGCTGGCCACCAATGATAATGCAGTAGATGTAAATTAGCATCTGTCTTGGTTTGAGGACTGCATATAAAAAGGCATATATTTGGCAAAACAATGTATACATAAATGTACATTTGGAAAAGCTGCACAAAAATTAGAGCAGTACACATCATTTGAAGGGGCACTTCTGTAAGTCTGCTGGCATGAACCAAATGCCTCTACTCAAATACTAGAAGCAACTGCAACCTTAATAATGGTAAGCACACAGCTTTTTTAAAGATTTTTCCAGGTCACTTCTTCAGACCAAATTTGTTGCCCTGCAAAGCAAATGTATTATCAACACATGCTAGACCACCCGGGAAGTACTTGAAAAGAGCTATATGACTACTTATAAACAAAGCACTGAATTGCAGGCAATCCTATTTCAATCGATCAGAATAGAGCTGGAAGGGATTTTGGAGATCTTCTAGTTGAATCCCCTGCTCAAGCAGGAGATCCTATACCACCATTTCAGACCCTATACCATTTCAGCCTCTTCTTAAAAACCTCCAGTGATGGAGCTCCCACAACTTCTGAAGGCAAGCTGTTGTGCTGGTTAATTGTCCTCACTCTTAGGAAGTTTCTCCTTAATTACAGGTTGCTTCTCTCCTTGATTAGTTTCCATCATTTCTTGTCTTGCCTTCTGGTGCTTTGGACCCACTCTTCTTTGTGGCAGCCCCCCAAGTACTGCATTATGCAGTTTATACTGCATATAAATAAATACAAATACTGCATTAATATGGATTTTATGCATAAGTGGAGCCCATTGGGAAGCTAATAAACAATTTGGAAAATAGTAAGCTCCCTGATTTGTAATAAAATCATCATCGTCGTCAAATGTTTGGAAACAACTGATGTCAGTGAAAACATTAGAATGTTTATAGAAAAAAATAATGAAGCAGTGGAAGACAGAATTAGTGATTGGCTAGTCAACATTAGGAGAGGCATCATTCAAGATGACTCGTTATCATCCTTGTCATTACTATTTTGAATAAAACAAATCTTTGCCACCAAAGAGCAAAAAATGCTAATAAAATCTCACATTTGATTTATACAAGTGCTCTGAAACTTTATGGAAAAGCAGAAATCAAAATCTAATCATTGTCAAATATCCTAGAATTTTTAGCAGCTATAGCAATGGAATTTGACCTAGACAAATATGCTATGGTAGCATCGAATCAAAGTAATCCCACAAAACAGTAAAGGAATTGAAATGCCAAATGGCTAAACGATCAGGAGTCATCAGGATGAAGCCTACAAGTATACAGCATTTTACAGTTAGATAACATCAAGCATATACAAGTTAAAAATATGATTGCTAAAGAATACATGTCAAAAGTGAGGGAAAATGCCAAAGGAAAAATTCAATAGTGGAAACACCATGAAAGCCATCAATACCTGTGATAAGATACACTGATGGAATTATTAACTGGACACAAGCTGAACTGGACAATTTGGACCAAAAAGCAAGAAAGCTAATGACTATTCAATATGCACTACATCCCCATAGTGATATTGACAGATTTCCGTCCCACAGAAATAGAGGCAAAAGTTTACTTTAAGTCAAACTATTGAAGAAGAAAAGTATGCACAGGAGGATTATGTAAAAAGACAAGTTATAAATTGGAACTCACTGTTTGTACGGGAAAAAAAACCCATGCATATTGAAATAATGTAATAAAAACACAAAGAGAACACTGGAAATGAAAAGCATAACATGGTCAATTTCTACAAAAGAACAAAGGGGAAAATGGTTGAAGTACAATCTGGCAATGGCTTACAACTGGAACATTTTTAAAAAATGAGAAAGACTTGATTTTGGCTGCTCAAGAGCCCACTATTCAAACTAACGCAATCAAGGTCAGAACAGAAAAATTGTCAAATGATTCAAAGAACAGATTGTGCAACGAAGCAGAAGAAACAGTAGATCTTATACTCACTCTGGGAAAGAAGACTGCAAAAATTGATTATAAACAATGGCATAACCGAGTAGCCAAAGTAATTCATTGGAATATCTGTAAAAATCATCATGTTCCAGTACTAAAAAATTGGTGAGATCATAAAAGTTGAAAAAAAATAGTTGAAAATGAGCAGGTTAAAATATTGTGGGATTTCCAAATACAAACTTTTTTAAAATTGTAAGCTACCTACTTAGGTCAGTAGGGCACTGTAGAAATGTGATGCTGTGATGAATAAATAACTAAATAAACTCATTAAGTCTTGGCACATAACACACCAGATTTAACTGTAGTTAAAAAGCAGAAAGTGTGGATAATTGTTGTGGCAATACCAGAAGTTAGAAGAAAAGGAATTGGAGAAAGTTTCAAGATCTGAAAATCAGAATTGAAAGATGATGGGTTAAAATAGCTTTGGTGGTCCAAGTAGTTATCGGTAGACTGGATGCCCTACCCAAAAATTTGGACAGTACTTAGAAAATTGTGCATGGACAAAATTTCCATCTGTCAATTACAATAGGCCAACCTGCTTGGATCTGCACATATACTGTGCCAAACCATTACAACATCCTAGGCTTTTGGGAAGAGGTCAATGAGTATGAATGCAAACAGCAGCTAAAGAACTGAAGCTGTGATTTCACATTGTTGTATATATTAATGTGATATATGGACTTTCCAATATATGGAAACAGCAGAATAGAAGCAAAAGAACTGTACAAAATCACACAAAATTGCACAAAATATAAAGCCTGAAAATAAAAGTAGAACAACTGCGGCAAAAGAAAGCAAAAATAGTACTGATAGGCACTTTGGTGCAATTCAAAAACATCTGGAGCACTGCTAAAACCCCATCAGCACTGACAAAATCACCCCTAAGTCATTGTAAAAGGCAGCTTTATCTGCCACAATTTACATCCTGCAATGATATCTTTAACATCATCAAACAACATCTGCCTATCTTATGTCCTTGGGGTGGTCTCAATAGAGAGACAAACATGCCATATTCAATCTAAACACCTGGTTGACTCATCCTTACTGAAAAAATCATATATTTTATGACATTTTTGGTTAAGAAAACTATCTGAGTAAGAACTACCCAGCAATTTCAGAGAAGTAATTTGAGCTGCCTTGCAGGAAGGGGTGTCTTTCCCTGCCTAATGAAGGCAATGATAAAACCATTATTAAAGAATCTTTCTCTTGACTGAAAACTGCTGGGGAAAGTGAGTGACCACTCTAATTTCTCACCACTCCAGAGAAACATTCATTGGACCAACTCTACTGAGATTCAGCGATGACACGGGACTCAGATTGCTCTGATCTTTGGTGGATGACATCTTCAAAGGAGTTGGATGACAGAAATTTCCCTTAGTAAGACACATAGTTGACATCATTTTACAATAAATTCTATTGTATTTCTCAGTGTATCCATAATGGGATTCTGAAAGACTCCAAGCTCCATTTTGTTCAGTAATCCATTCGTAGCCACATTAATATTATGAGAAAGAATTCAGAATATTGGAGTGAATTTCCATCAGTATGCAGATGACTCCCTTATCAATTCCCTTTGCTAACAACTATTATGAAGCAATTGTTTGTCTTGGCCAATGCCCAAGTTTGATAACAAAGATGAACAACCTGTAATTAAAACCAGACCCAGGAGGATACTGTTGGTGAGTAGAAAATTGGCCTATAGAATTAGAGTTAAGCCTTTTTTGAATGGAGCTAAATTGTCTGTGAAAGACCCATTCTCTAAATTGGAAATACTCCTGGATCTTCAAGTTATTTCTGAAGTGAGAAGGATGAGTTTGCACAATTCTACGCAACCTTGGTTATTTCTGAAATATTACTTTCCTTTAGATTATCCTAGAAAGATATCTGAAAACCTGAATTGGTGTAAATAATCTGCTAACTAATACTTGAAACTAAGAGGTCATGCCACCCATGTTGAAAGGGGACACAGTGGCACAGTGTCTTAATAATGCAGGAACTGCCAGAAATGATCTGCACTCTGGCAGTTTGAGCCCAGCTCCATGAGATAGAGCTTCCATAGCTTGATCCCTAGCTCCTGCCCATCCAGCAGTTGTAAAGCATGAAATATTGGAAGTAGATACACTTTGATGGGAAAAAATCAAGCTGCATTTGTGTGTGTGAAAAGAGTAGAAGCCAGCGTTGGTCCTGCTCCATGTGAGGCAATGAAACACAAGGTGAGGCAAGGTGAGACCGGCAGAGGAGCTCGAAAGAGCCAACCACCCGAGCACAGCTAGTCAGCTGTTGAAAGCTCATTCACTCCCTGCTGTGCGCCATGGATACCACCCAAACATCAAACAGAATGAACTAGCAATTTAGGCTGTCAGGACTGTATTGTGTCGAGCATGCAGATTTTCCTGACATTGTATGCCATATGCTAAATAAATAAATAACCCATGTTGAATGAACAATGCTACTTAATGATTTTCACATTTAACATTAAATGGATCATAAGGTGTTTACTATACCTGTGTTTGTAGAGGTAAAATGCAAACCCTGATAATATTAGAGCAAAGAAGGGTACTAGGATGGCAGCTGCCACAGAACTGCTATTTGTACCATAGCTGTGATTGGAGTGATCAGCATCCACATTTAAAGGACCTGCAAGTTAAATAAAGGATCATGTCAACACTGTATTTTCAGGAAGGTGTGTCCGTGTGTATATAAAACTGACAGACGGGAAAGCTGAGAATCAGAGTTTCTTCGCCCAGGTATCCAAGAGGGGAACATCCTTTGAACTCTGTCCCCTAAAATAATTCTATTTTCATTATCCTAGGATCAAACAGTAAGATGCAAAACAATTTGGTATGGCCTATTAGAAATGCAAGAGATATATCAAATCCTTAGTATATTTGAAACTGAAATTTATTTTCTTTTCATTTCAAAGACGTGCAAAATTCAAAAGAACCTAAGTGATTTAAATGGCACAGAATGCTCTCCATCATCAAACGGAAACTTTAATAATTTGTAAAAGTATTTTAGGCTGCAATCAATGTAAGTAAGTCCCAGTGAACATAATTGGGGCTTACTTTTCAATAAACATGCATAGGATTGCATTGCTGAAGCACTAGGATAAAATTATCATCATACATTATCTATGCCTCATAAATATTTATACTGAGAGATTTTATTTAAGCAATCTGAAGTTAGGTTGCAGTGGTATCAAAAATGAAATAGCTGCATCAAAAATGTTGAAATAGATACATAACATCACATTTTATCTAATATAGGTGAATTACAAATTTGTTAAGAATTCAGCAAAACAAATATTTGTTCTAATTGCTCGCTCACTGAATGAAGTAACATAATTTAATGGGAGTGACATACAATACACTATGGAGTGTTCAAAAGGCATTCTTACTTTCTCTTTGGAACATAAATTTTCCAAAATCTTTTCCATGTATATCACCTTGATAAGTAAAGACACCTCTTTCAAGCCCAGATGATACCTGAAACAGAAAGAATCTGCCTCAAACCAATTTGTTGACTGAATGAACTAATCCACAATTCGCAATGTTTTTAATTTATCCATATTTCATATTATTCATTTACTTATCTATTCATTCAATTTCTATAGCTGTCCAATTCAACCATGTGACTCAAGATGACTGATAAATATAAAAATATTTAAATATTTTAAACAATCAGACTTTATTAATAATTGAAATGAAAGCATTATTGAAGCCATATATCTTTATATGTGTATTAACTGTTCTTGTACATGAGATATCTACACACACACACACACACGCACACACAGATGATTTGAACAATAGGTATGAAACAGAGAGTAAAGTACCTCTTCTGAAGCAGATGCTAGAAATTTACAAAGCTTGCACATGCTTATGTTACATGTATTATTCAGTAATAGTTGATGGCTATATTTCATATCTTCCTCTAGCCCTTTCAGTGAAGGAAGAGAGATACAGAGGAAGAGAGGAAGATAGGTAGGCACAGTGAAGTAGACTTTTCCTTTTTTTGCTCTCTCTTTTCTTGACAGTGAGAACAATTAACCAGTGGAACAGCTGTCCTCCAGAAGTTGTGGGTGCTCCAACACTGGAGGTTTTAATGAAGAGATTGGACAACTATTTGTCTAAAATGTTATATAGGGTCTCCTGCTTGAGCAGGGAGCTGGACTAAAGGACCTTCAAGGTCCCTTCCAACTCTGTTATTCTTTCACAAACATTTGGATGTTGTGTAAAAGTCTCTTTCTTTTGTTTTCCTTACTCTTATGGTATATGCATCCCTGGCAGAACTACTTGAACATTTGAAACCTATTCAGGTAGTCCTTGCCGAATGACCACAACTGGGACCATGATTGCTAAGTGAAAAATCACATAACCATGCCAGACTAATGATATCACTCTGCTTTCATTGTTAAATGAGACATCATGGGACCACAACTTCTACTTCTAGGTTCTCCACTCATTCTGCTTGTTGGAAACTGTTTATGAAGCTCCCAAATGGCAATCATGGGATTATGGGACACTATGATGGCCATAAAGGCAAGAATTGGTTGCAAAGCTGGGCTTTTTTCAACCCTTGTATCTTTGAATGTTTGCTAAACATTAAGCTAAACATTAAGCGAGTACTACCTGTCCCATTCTGAGGGATCCCCATTTTTCAATAAGGAGGAGCAATTGATATGTGATTGCTAATACTTTCAAGTACAAGCAATGTAATTTCATAATTTTATTGATAACAATTTTCAATTAAATGTGTAATATAATTAACAAATATGAGATATTTACAACTATGGCAATTCAAATCTCACCAGGCTCAAGATTGACTCAGCCTTCCATCCTTCCAGGGTTGATAAAATGAGGACCCAGTTGCGTCCCTTTCTGGATCAGGACTCCCTATGCATAGTCACTCAAGCTCTCGTCACTTTTTGCCAGGACTACTGCAATGCTCTCTACATGGGGCTCCCCTTGAGGTGCACCCGGAGGCTCCAGTTGGTCCAGAATGCGGCCG
>JANHZT010001600.1:16271-36783 GCA_032468215.1 Stegonotus admiraltiensis | reverse complement strand
ATACAAAAGTATGAAGGCTATTGCTTAACGCATTGTAAGCCGCCCTGAGTCTCCGGAGAAGGGCAGCATATAAATCATTTTTTTAAAAAAAAGAAGTCTGTCACAACATAATTATAACAAATAATCAGCTCTCTTGTATTCAACATATAGTTTTTCCTCCTTCTTCTCCCCTTTCTTGGGGTGGGGGTTGTACTTGGCAGAATAAAGATCAGTAGTTTCATCTTAAGAAGGCTAAGTAATTATAATGGAAAGTTAGAAATATTTTCTTCGAAATCAATTGTCTTAACAACAACAACAACAACAAAAAATGATGGCGAAACTACCCCTTCCATCATACAGGCAAAGCTCATGGTGTTGTCCTATCATTTTAAATAATAATATATGATAGGAATCGACAGCCTAGAAGAAGCACATTGTCTTCTTAATTACTCTAAGATCTTTGCAAAGTTATTGTAATAGATTTTAATGAATTCATGCATCTGCAGAAGGATAATTCTGTTGTTGATTTAATCAATGCCAATTCCTTGGTCTATAACGCTGATATCACTTGGGGGAAAAATGTACTTTTACATTTTGATTGGGAATGTTGCAATATAGCTTTACATTTAAATTTCCCACTGAATTAATAGAGAAGACATCACGAAAATGATGGAACTGGCATTTCAAAATGTACTGATGGACAAATGTGATATTTACCTTCAGTCACAATGTATGTTATTACAAGTATGAAAGTATGCAGCCGTATCTCTATTTCCTCTATTATTTACAATATTTGTTCAACATGATTTTGTATGCTCTTTTTCCTAATGTATGGATTGGATCTGCAGTTTTCTCTTATGCACAAATTTAGAAAGATTTTTATATTTCAAGATAAATTATATTTGGATGAGTGCATTGGTAAACTCTGAGAAAGATGTTAACTAAAGAATTACTGAGATACAGTTCACACATTAGATGGCAAACCACAAATTAGGTCTGTTCATTTTGATATTTCAGTTAAGCGAAGTTCTCCTTATTCCCAATAAAAATGATAAAGAATTTTAAATGCTGATGAAGAAAAGACTAAGACGGCAGAAGATGTAGTTTTCTAGAGAAATCAAAATTGGTCACCCTAAACTATATAATGACAGTCAATTTGGTGTTAATGGTGAAAACAACAGTTTAAAAATAGGAAGACTATGAGTTGTAGCCCCATTTTAGGCATAAAGATAGTGAGTAACCTTGGATTGGCCACTGTCTCTCAGTCTAGAGAGAAAGTAATGGCAAACCACTTCTGTAAATTTTGCTGATGCCAGGAATCAAAGGTATATAAAAACATACAAATATGAATACTCAAAATGCAATAGCAAAAATAAACCCTGAACAATACCTCATAACCTGTAGAGCTATTCTGGATTCCATAATGTGGTGTTCCAGGGTCCGGGCAACTGTTATGAGCAGGATCTGTAGTTGAAAACATATGAGGAATGAAATGGATTAGTAGATTCTAAAGAATAAGGTCATTTTAAAAATTATTTCCAAATTTTGAAAGAATATGTGTACTTTCAAGCCATGACTGTAATAAAAAGTGTATTTAATAAAGTGATAACAGATAGTGGGTTGAATGGAAAATTAAAGTTATATCTCTTAATTAATTCTAGACACACTTTTCACTAAATCAAGGACATCAAACATTATGTAAGCATATAATGTAGAAGGAAAGTATTGGGATCAGATCATAGAAATTAATTGCTTTCTTTGTAGATCTCTAAACCCTACCAAATAGTTTTGAAGCAAATCTCAAATCCTCCTGTTATGCACAATCTCTAGGTCAGGTCCAGCATGGACAAAGGAACAGACTCACTTATAAAATCACTTATGTTAGCCTGATCCACACTCCAGATCAGATTTAGGGAATACAGGGAAGATTGTAGCAAGATATGGGAAATAGGCTTCCTTCAATAGTGCTCAATACTATGCTGCATTTATTGTATTGATTCCTTTGAACATTTGACCACTCTTTTAATTCTAGTGGCATAAAATCTGCACATATGTTTACACGTGTCTTTAAACAAAACTTTTGTATGTGTAGGCATAGGATATTGTTATCAAAGCTACTTACTTTTTAATTATTCTTTAAAACTTGATTATGAATGAAACATTGAGGTTATTGAAGAAACAGGTTATTTTCTGCTATGTGAATATGTAGGCTTCATACCACCATAACTAGAATAAGTATTAAAGTTTAGATCAAGTTCTGTTTCTCAGGGCACCATGACCAATAAATATTTTCACTTTATTTATTAAACTTATGTGCTGCCTATCTCACCTAGAGGATGACAGAGGAAACTGGGGAATCCAGCAGTGAGTTCCCCACTGGAGGAAAGAGAGGCAGTGACTGCCAGTTTCTCCTGTTATGCTCTGCTCCACTTCATTAGGGCATTCATGAGGGCATCTATTCAGGAGGCATGCAAGTTTACAGAAGGAAGAATTAGGAAAGAATCACTGTCAGTCTCACATTGTTAGTAGAACTCTATTGAGGTCAAATTCCTGAACAACTTCAACAACAATGTTAATGATGCTATTATTAAAAAAAAATAAAGGCAACAAATGGCAGTGCCTTTTAGCTGTAACAAAATGTACATGCATTTAATAAAAGCAGCCTTTTTTAAAAAGGTTCTGAACCTGTGGTGATTTCATCAGTACATATTCTAGTCAATGTTAAGGAAGAGTTTTGTAATATGTTGATTATTCCAATAAAAGAGAATATTTGTAGCTAAGGGTTGAACTGTGGGGCCTTTGGTGCTCTCCGAGCTTGGTTGTTTTCTTGCAGATGTTTCATTAGCCAGCTAGATAACAAAATCAGTTCTAAGAAAGGGATTTCCTCTCTGTTTATACACAAGTGGCTTGCCCTGTCAGTGTTGATGGGAGTGTTTTTGGTGATTCCTTAATTCAGCTGTTGTTGACTGAATTGGTAATTGGTATATGATGATGATGATGATGATGATGATGATGATGATGATGATGATGATGATGGGATCTAGCAACAGGAATGCCAATCATTCTTATAAATAATTATAAAGGACTGCCCAGGGGACAAGGTACTCTGAATCCTTTAAGAGAAAGAAGGAAATAGATTTTGGGGTACAAAGAAACACTAAATATTCTTACGTACAAAAGTTCTTCATACACTTATTTATAGTAATGGTGATATTTTAGTAGTAATTAAATTGCAAATACCCTAGTAATTTCCAGGGTATTTGCAATTTTATAAAGTAGAATTAGGATACAGTACACCACTGAATTTTTGTTTGATTTTCAACTCAGTCAGTCACTGGGATATATAATGGACTTATTTACAAAGCAAATCTTAAAGGCTTCAGCAGTCAGGAGGCTGGGAGTCTAACACAAATATATATTTTTTTTAAAGTACTTGAACAACCAAGGGACTTTTAGCTTCATCAGCAGTTTGACTAGGCATCTGCTAATAGGAAAATAAAACAATTTTCCTCCAGCAGAAAATAATAATATAATTTTTTTAAGTATCTGTTGGCCTGCCTTGAAGCTATAGCAGTTGAAAAGGAGAGAGGGCCATTTTTGAGGAAGTGCTGTTTACAAAGGATTATTATTATTATAAAACATTTTGTCTTAGAATATTTAATTAAAGTTAAGATTTACTTCAACATCACCTCCCTGTGAGAATGAATGTCCACATATTTCTGTGGTTTGGTACTACCCTTAAACAGCTTGCCTATAAATCAAAGAAATGCTATAGCATGATTACAGCCCTTTTGTCGTGAGTCCAATCAACCACAGCCAGTTTATTATGGTAAAGAGAAATGTGTGCCATACAATCCTCCTGAGACTATATAACATCTCATACTGCAGGTGGAAATTTTAATGTTTGAATATCTCCTGTGAGGGAACATGCAAAATCTTCCCCTCCTGCCACCATAAGATTTTAAAACATTAATTGATGTGATGATCTTAAGAATATTTTTCTAACAGTATAGTAATTTAACTAAATACCATGGAATTTTCCCACAGAAAACCAGGAGGGTTTGAAGCAATTTGATAAATCCGAACAAGGCTAGTTAGTCTTGGACATTTTCTGACTTCAAACACAAGGTTACATACTCTGTTTTCTTATGTTTCTAGGTCACTCATTGACTATGGAAGTCCAAAAATTCTCTACTCAGTTTGCCTCCCCCTTTATAAGCATTTCTTCCTGCACCTTTATTTTTGTCTTCTTTGCCTTGCCCAAGATGTAGCTTTGCTCCTCAACTATCTACTGTATATTCTTCTACAACTTCCACAAGAGACTGTTTCTACAATTAGAGCTTTTTTAAAAAGTGGGATGACTCCATAATTCCTATATGTACAGAGATTGCTGAAAAAAATAGATAAATTTGATAAACATCTCTACACAGCAATCAATGGAAATATAAGGATTGAGATTCGGGACATTTTGATCAGCTATCTGCAACATTTCCTCCCTCTCTCTTGGATAGGGTATTCTATTCTTTGCCATATAAATATCATATAGTAATTGTTGGCCAGTTTCAACAACTGAAACCACTTTACTGGCTACCACTGTGTGTTTTAATACGTAATACATAAATACTTTGAACAATAACTAAAACTACACAGCAATCATATTTTGTTCTCTTCCTTTTTTTTTTTAGCTCTTTAGCATTTCAGTGCTGCATTAGTACAGTGAGCTGCTCTTGAATAGATTAATATGGTTACTAAATACTGCTGCTTTACAGAGATAAATGTGAGAAGCAAAAATCAGATTCTTTTCAACCTAATGAAGCTATTTCAGATGGAGAAGAATACAGCTTCAAAAGAATTGTGCTATTTTGATTCCTTTAAGCTGAGAATTAATTCAACAGTGCCAAAATACAAATCAACACCTAGCTATCAAGATGAGGTCATCTAAATACTATATACAGGACTGAGAGATTTCTGTATTATTTGTGATATGTAGGAGACAGTCACACTGCTTTGTCTTATACTGATAGCTGGCTGAATTTTGTCATTACTAGGCAGGGGCGATAGCATGGTTAAGAAACACAATTTGGGGAAATGATTAAGTTGAAGCAAAAGGAGGTAAGCCTGGAAAAAAAGTCTGATATTCTGGGAAGAGAGCTTGGCTAAAAATAAAAAGAAAGAAAGGAAATGGGAATGAAACAACTCTGAATGCCATGGAATTATAATGTGCTAAAATAAGTGACAAATAATAAATAGACAATAGCACATAGGTTCCATTTTGGGTCTTAATGCATTACCGTAATGTGAACATAACCCACTGTTCAGATATCCATTTGATTGTATAATTGCTGAAAATATGGGAAGGAATGGAAATGATCTGGATCCAAAAAGACCCCCTGTTCATTTGGCCTCATCTTCATTATTTTCCAAACTTGTACTTTTGAGTAGTACATTCTTAAAGGTGATCAGATGAAAAAATCTATTTATGAACAAACAAATTTGAACAGATTGTTCACATATTGTTCATCAACAAGGAAATTTGAAAAATGAGTGGCCAGGACAAAAGTAGCACAGGACATCAGAGTCATTTCTAGGATGTGTTGCCCCATCCTGTATAACACCTTCGGTTGCCACTCATTTGGGGTGGGAAGGCACCTGAAGAGAGACTGATGTAAGAATCCTTCTCAAGTCAGATTTGAGCACTACCACAGCCTTCCAGTGATTCTGTGTCTGGTACTCTACTGGCTGGAGCAATTTCTTAAGGTTGTTTTAGAGAAACTCCTACCATTTGTCTCATATGTAACTGATGTATTTACATCTAACAGTGTTTCATCATTTAATGAAAATAAATATGTCACAAAGGTAACATTCTCTGAAGCAAATCTTGACATTTTAGTTATATCTGCTTAGCAACAGAATTATAACAATGAATGATGTGCAAATGTTTAAATGGAAGTGCAGGAAAACCTCTGAAACTTGAGGTTTTAATATCAATAGACAATACAAGGAATATACTTTTTATACCCTCTTAATAGGATGAAAGTTACATCTGATCAAGATTAGTCTATGTTTGTTTGTTTGTTTACTTATTTATTTATTTATTTATGTGTCTTATACGCTGCCCTTCTCCCGAAGGACTCGGAGCGGCTCACAAAAGTTAAAATTGACACAAAAAAACAATGTTAAAATTTAAAATCCCATTAAAATCAACTAAAATTATCCCAATGTAAACCTCCATAACGGGTCAGCACATTTGATGGAAGACTAGAAATTCCATGTTTACTAGAAATTTCATATTCATATTGGAAAGAAGATACTAGTAGAGTAGCATTACATGTTGTTCCTTTAGCAGCAGGCAAAGATGCATTGACTATGCACAAAAAAGAACCATTAATAAAACTGGGCTTTGTTAAAAGCATAGATAGAAGAACACCATGCAAATACAATCAACCATTGTTCCACATTTGTTGCCTTTTTAAATATTTTTCCAATCCCTTCCAAATAACTTAATCAATGCTTAACAGTAACAAATAAACGAATAAATTACCAATGCATGTGGGCTGAATTCCACTCCATGTACCGTCAGCTTGGCAAAGTCTCCTTGAAGATCCTATCAATAACAAAGATGGCCTGCACTGGAAAGTTACTTCAGATCTGTACGTGAAACTTTTACCATTGAGTCTCCCATTAGCTGGAACGCCAGGCTCTCCACAATAGACAGCTGTTACACAGAAATAATATTAATACAGATCTCAAAGAAGAAGAAATAGACAAGAAAATCATTTGTTGATTCATGATAAAAAGAACTACACTATTTAACTTGTATCAAACAGATCATTCTTGAGTTAGATGAATGCTAAATTGTTTTCAAGACTAAAACAATGAAAAGAGAATCCACGAGAAATGGGAATCGCAAGGCTTAATGCAGCTGTATCTGTGGAGGAAGTGGACATATGGTGAGTACATTATGGACATCATCAGGGTCGGAACATGAAAAAACTATAAAAATCAATCAATCAAAGGATGTTTTCCATTGAGTTTTTTCCCTTATGGATTTAGATAGCAAAACAACTTCCTGACCAGCTCTGAAAAGTTATGTTGCCCAAATCATCAGAAAGATCTGATTTTCTAGGTTTGCCCAGAACATCCTAGATAGTTAAATAATGACCTTTGGTGGTTTCATAACAAATTATAAGTTACCTTTAAAAATGTTTTCAATCAATATGTTTGGGTAACAGAAAGCAGCCTTGTTTTCATAAATGTTTGCAGAAACTTTGCAGAAATAGATCAATATATATTCAGAAGGCTTTCGTATGTGTGTATGAATAATCCAATACAGATAATGCATATCTATATGCATTATTTCACCAAGATCTCTTGTACTGATTTTGATACATAGAGGATGCTTTGAGCCCTGTTCCATTAAAATGAATTATTTTGGACAATTTAAGGATTTTCCACCTATAAACATCAATCAATAAGAGATTACTGTGTCTCCCTAACATTGTGAGGATTCTGTACAGTTTGCAAAGATTAGCAATCTAAATATTGATTTAGCTAATTATCCAGACCTGTAGCAATACAGGCAGTTTCTCTCCTGCAGCCAAAGGTTTATGATGCTTCTATTCATTCCCCCTGCCCAATTGCTAGTATGTTAGTTATAACCGCTTTCCCAATGGAAAAACAAATATAGTGAGGAAAGAATGGGGCAAGCAGGCCATTGCTAGTTGCTAGCTGTGTACCATCTCCCAAGTGGAAGAATGGCTGGTTGATATCATGTAAGCTAGCAGTATTAGGACAAAAGCAGAATCTATACCAAAAGAAAAAAGGGGTAGGGTTTATAGGGTAGGGTGGCTGCATAGAAATAGCCAGAGGTGATAGACAAGAAAAGATAATTTTATCCTGGAATGTGTTTTAATTGCAACCAAAATATATTTAGCTCTTGGGAGGATCTAAATTCAAAAACACACCTTTTTGTAACATAGCCAAAAGTGAACTTCACATTCAGTATTTTGAATATTGCATGGAATTTCAAAGTGAAAGAGTTAATTATAATTTCAGTTCCCAGATGTAATTCATTTGCATTAATGAGAAATTGCTGTCCTGCCTGCTTTTACCTTGTAAAGGTAAATATTCAGTTCCTGTTGACTCCCAATAACTCCTGCTATCTCCTCAGCCATAAGTATGCACCATTACAATAGGAAACAGTCGGTATATTTAAAAAATGTATAATCTTAATGAACTTACGTAGGCACTGTGGAATTTCTCCTCTCCATACTCCTCTACCTTCACATGAAAGGATAGCAGAATTGGAAAGGTGATACCCATCAGCACAGCTGTAACTTATACTTGATCCCCAGTGGAAATCAGATCCCTCCACCTTTCCGTACAGGACCTGGGGAGGTGGCCCACAGGTAATAACTATCAGATTTAAAAGAGAAAACATAGTAAAGTATTTAAAGGTGTTTCAGAATGGGAGTACAAATACATTTGATAATCTGTTATAGTTGTATGCTCTTTCTATTCTGTGTTTCTGTACATTTCATTGAAAGGATTGCTCCTCATTTGCATCATGCATGAAAGCAACTCTATCCTTGTTATGGACATACAACGGAGGAAGCAGTTGCTTTGGGATGGATCTAGTAAAATAGCTCTGCTCCATTGCCCAGAACAAGGAGACACTCTATTTATGTCTTAAGTTGGTATCCAGTCTTTCTATTCATATGACACACTGTGTTGAAAAACTTACATGTTGTAAAAGATAAAAATAAAGAATGTTATGAAATTGGGGGTGGAATATAATTTTTCTGGATGCTTTTTCTCCAAATGAAGAGTGTAGAACTTTATTCCTCTTCCCTGATTCCTGTATGATAATATTGGCTCAAAGAGCTCTACTTATATTTTTTAAAATCAAATATATATACTGTACACTGTTGGTATGCCAGGGAGATAAATGGTGAAGTATGATAAAACGGAGCTTCAGTATCTGCTTGTTATCTACTGAAATAGTAAAAGTGTAAAGAAATGTGAATTTTGGGATTGGGGAAGGAATAATACAAAGTATCATAAGAATATTTTTCTCAGGAAACTTTAAGAGTTATTTTGTAGTTGGAGTAAATGGTGAAGGATAGTTAAAATAAAGAGTTATTTTGGAAGTAATTTAACATAAAAATTAAGAAAAAATTTACTATAAGAAATATTAGATATCACATAGACATTTTTGCATTCCAAACTAGTTAATAATATAAAGAGATATAAATATTCCATCTATGCTTAGGCAGTGAGAAATTATGTTAAATCTTCTAAGCGATTTTCACTCTTTGTTCTTTGTAAGAACTTGCAAAGAACAATGAACTTGGGTATTTCTATATCTATTTCATTCTGTATTTTTTCTTCAATTTTCCTGCTTCAACCATTTCAACCATTGCCAACTGAAGCTTCATTTCATGGCCTCAGTTCACTATAAAATTGAATAAGCCTCAATATCAAAACCCAATCTATGACCCAACTAGGTCCAAATATGATTAGTTGATCGTAATCCCAGGAATAAACTACAATACCCTGTCTACTATATATCAACCTTAGCAATTACCAGAACCTTAATGGAAACATTACATACAAACTTTCCAACAGAGTTTAGGTTGATACTTTACTAGGTGCTCATTGCAGATAGTGGTAGTTGATAAGATACAAGACATTTTCAAAAATGTTTTGAAAATATACCACTTGTATCATTCTTTCTCCATTCCCACAATTTGTATTTGAATAAATAAACTCAATTTAGCTGATGAAATCATATGTGGCCTTTTTTTTCTCATATATATTTCCCTAGTATCTTACTTATACAAAGAAAATATTTATTTGTGATTAACTTTGGAACACCTCTTAATACTTAGATTAGCTATCCCCCCCAAGGTATTTCTGAGCATATTAATCCTAATAGTATACCTCCAGGATTTAATCTACCCTGACACATATGGGTGACATACAATAGAATTAGAATGACTCATGGGGTGTGTGCCGACTCCTTGTATAAATGGGGAAAGACACCTTCAGCACAATGTGATTGCAGGGTCCCCCGACAGACTATCCAACATATAGTGAGGAATGCTCTAACAGAAGGTATCCAGGAGATTTTAGGGACTTCCTCTGTGCAACAATGACAGCTACTGACTGGATCTCCAAACTAGACATTAAACTCTGAAATGTTATTTCTGTTTTCCTCTTAGGTTTTCTTACTCCTTTTTAAAATTGTTTTAATTGGTTTAACCTGTAAAAATGAAGTGTTTTAATATTGTGTGTGACCATCCATACACTAAATAAATAACCTAGATTAATCTTGGAATTATATTCATTTTTAATAAGATTAATATAATTAACCTATAAACTTCATGGAATTTTGTTCCATCTACTTAATATCTAAGTAATGTTCTATAAAACGTAACATTTAATTTCAGATCAAAATAATTTATTTTGAGTTTACTGGACAAAGAAAGTATTTGAAAAGATGGACATCAAATTTTCTCTACTGATCATGTACAAAATTTGAGGTGTTGAAAACATATGCTTTAGTCCTATGAAATAATGACATCCTTTTGGAATAATCTTTTAATATAAATAAATATATTCATGGGGAAGATTGGTAGTGTTACCAATGCAGATATTCTGTTCAATTATATCCCCAAAGTTGGAATTTGATAATTTGTGAAAATTTATGGTTGTGTTCAGCTTGTACTGAGGTGTTGCTAAATGTTTTTGAGAAACTGGAAAAGTACTAACATTCCTCTTATTAAGTATTAGCTTTAAAAGATGTGTGACTTTATCTACTAATTAAAATAAGTCAATATGGTTTTTTTGGTATAGATTTTACGATATTTCATAATTATTAATGGTCATTAATTATTTTTCCCTTAAGGTAGATTTAGAAAGTTTGACATTTTATTAATATGTGACATATTGACGTGTCTCTCCCTTTTCTGTTTACTGTTTTGTTTTTGTAGTTTTTCTGGAATCTATTTCCTGGATTTTTGTATTTTGTAATTTTTCTATTTCTTTCTATAAAACATTAAGGAATAAAAAGCAATATATTTTTCAACATATATGTATATAAAGCAGGAATTGATAACTGGGAAGTTTAGAATAATACTAAATGGGTAGGAGACTTATGATGCTATAACCTGCAGTCTTTTCTCCAATGTCAGGGCTTTAGGGCTGGGTAACCTGTTATGCCTCATCTGCTTTCTAAACCTTGGGCACTGTGGACAATTGTCCACAATAGGCCTTTCACTCAGGCATACTGGATTAAGAAAGAAGATAACTGTAGGTGGGAATTTACAAATGTAGCATTATCATTTATGGAATGAGACCTACATACCCAAAGACTCAAGATAGTTTATACTTTCTCTAACTTGTCCTCACTGAAAACCAATATTAAGAACAAAGACTGATGATTCAAGAGACATTTTCTTTAGCTTTGCAGATAAAATGTGAAGAGTCTGCCAAAGCAGTAGAAGAGGAAAAAAAACCTGAAAGATGAAACTAACTCATGTCTATCTAAGTAATGGCTTCTACACTAGAAGATTCTGATTATAGCTTAGTGACTATCTCACATATCCTGAGAAAGTTTAATAATATAATTTTAGTAGTAAGAAAGGTTATGGTGCGTAGAGCACACTGAAGTACTATAAAATATTACATTCTTTAGACCCACAGTTCACTGAATAAAAAGAATGCCTTCTTGCCATAATATGTTGGCTAATCCTGGGATCCAAGATATAGTGACCTCTCAAAATAAACTGCTGGTGTCATTCGTAGGAGAGAGACCTTAATTTAATCCTTTAGTCTTAATGTTTGAGAGTTAATTTTATTCTCGCTGTTCTGAATTTAGCTGATTGTGCAGTTTTAACTTAAAACTATGTACCACTTCACATTTGTTATTGACTGATTGTGTTATTATAAATACTAGAAACATCTGTATCACTTGCTTCTAAAATCTACTTAAATTTTGTTTCACAGGAACTTGGAGGAATAAGTTGACTCCTCATGTTGTAGTGGCAAGATTATATTTCCTTTTCTAAATTCACCTGGCCTTTAAATGCTTTGTAAACTGCATCATACTCTTTCCCAATGTAAGGATAGTAAATGACATGGTTTTTCTTCAACAACAGAGAAGACAAGTAGACAAATTCTTTCTTTATTAATAAACTATTACAACCATTTCATAACTATTTCCATTTCCTTAAGTCAATATAAACCTATAGTAATATATTAAAAGCTTTCCACTTAAATTTACTTTAAAATTATTAAAGGTAATGCTCCTTACAAATATGACACTTTAATTCTATTCAGGCAATGGTAGAATAATATTTACATGCCAATTAAAGCCCAAACCTTTACAGATGGGTTTACTGTGGTTCCAAGTTCCGTCTTTGGTACAGCGGATGGTGGATGCTCCAACAAGTTCCATCAGGTAGCCTGGATTGCACTGATAGGTTATTGTCTTATTAAATGAGAAATCATTTCCAAACTGAATGCCATTTGCCAATTCACCTGGATCTCCACAACTGATCACTAGTTAGGAAACAACAAGAAAGTTTTCTTTTTGAAGAAACAGTATCCTACAGCAAATATGCTTACATACATAATAGATATCGTCAGAAATCTGCTAGTACAACTGTGTAATTTACATTCATATTCAAGCAGCCCCATGCTGAAACACAACCTTTAAACCAAGGGAATTTTAAAACAGCCTGTCCTGAATATGTCTACATAGCAGAGATGAATCCTGATGGAACGTAAATATAATCAAGGACCCGTGTCATGAAAATGGAACTTCTAACCTGTGTTACAGCAATCTCACTGATTTAGGAACATAGATGGACTGCAAAATGGAAACTTGGATTGAAAAATGAAACTACACTATTGAAAAGGATGTAAGAATCTAAAAAAAAAAACATAATGTAGATTACATTTAGTAAAAAAAAACAAACTAGTATACTAGACTGAAAACTGTGTGTGCCATTATATAATACTTGCAGGTAAGACAGATTAATTTACATAATAACATAGATCTCCTTCTGGCAAAATAAATCTGATAGCGTAGTTTAATTTCTGGAGGTATAGGTAGTCCTTGACTTATAACCACAATTGAACCCAACATTTTTGTTGCTAAGTTAAACATTTGTTAAGTGAATTAGTAATATTCATAATATTCATGAATAAATAATATTCATGATGAATAAGCAATATTAATTTATGACCTTTCTTGCCACGGTTGTTAAATGAATCACTGCAGTTGTTAAATTAGCAAATTTCTGGTAATCTGTAGTAAATCTGTAATAAATTAGTAGTTAAATAAGTGAACCTGGCTTCCCTATTGACTTGGCTTGTCAGAAGGTCACAAAAGGGGATCGCATAGCCCCAGGACAGTGTAACCATCATAAATATGAATCAGTTGCCAAGTGTCTGAATTTTGATCACACAACCATGGGGAAGTTGCAGTGGTCACAAGCGTGAAAAATGGTCACAAGTCACTTTTTTCAGTGTCGTTGTAACTAAATGAACTGTTGTAAGTGGAGGACTACCTGTAAATGCAATCTATGTTTATATGTCTTAGAGTATAGAATATATAAAGCTAGAGCAATCTAACATTGAGCACCTAAGCAAACTCACTAAATTTTATGATTTCATTGGGACTTCCATCCAAGTGAACATGATAACAAACTTAATTTATCATGCTTTCTTTTTCCAAACACTTTCCATGCAAATGTTATTTTTAATATTGAACTATATTGTTAACAGGGTATCAATATCCAACCTGTACAGTCTGGGGCATTGCCAGTCCATGTCCCATTGGCTGTACAATGGCGAGTTGTCAGGCCAGAAGTTTTGTAACCTTCCCAACAGGCATAGATAACTGAGCTGGAAAACGAAATCCCATCACTATAGATTATCTTGCCATTGGCAGGTGTTCCAGGATTTCCACAAGATACAGCTGTCAAAAGTGAAGATGGCAGGAGAAGCAAAAGAAAGTAAACTTATTTTCTATTAGAAGTGCATACATTTAAAAACCTGAAAAGCAATCATTTTCTATTGTTTGCAGTCATTAATGGGTCTACGGTATACATGAATAAAAATAATGTTTGGATTGGGCTAATATAATCATAATAACTACCAGTAATTAGTTACAAATGAAAGTGATCTTCTACATAGATTTGGAAACATGAAGCACAAAGCAAAAAAATAACAGTGGGTTTATTCAGAACACTAGAATATTTTCTATCTTTTAAAATTTGCATACATACACACACAGAAACACACACACACACACACACACACACACACACAGCCGCGCATCATGGTTTGATTCCCAGGATATATCCTAGAAATGGACAGAGTAATTTTCCATTGTTGAATCAATATTCAGTGTTTAAGTTTGAAGGAACAATAGTTCTTATTAAAATAAACTCAGATTCTTTGCAATATTTTTTCACATGATTATTTTCAGACATACAGCATCTTCCTTTTGATGCTGCATAACTCCTAATCAAACAATTTCCAATTTAGGAAGAGTTAGAACTCTAGTCTATTGTCTCAAGAGTATGCTTCATAATTTCACCACCAATATTTCTGCTGTGGTAAAACAAATGACAGGAGGGAAAATACATTTTGTTCCCAATTATATTTCCTCTAAGAAAAGGCTAAAACAAAAATCATTTAACAACAAAGCCGAGTCAAAAGGAAATATGCCAATGTTAGGGAGAGGGTTTGGTGAAGATTTGAGGAAACAAATTCATCTGAGAGAAATGGAAAATGGCTATCGTGTGGATCCAAATGTAATTCTGGATTTTTTGTTTAATTAATGATGTCTAGAAATGATATATGTTTTCACAAGAGACTTTGCAATGCACACTATTGTACCATATGTGAAAATGTTCAGATACATAGTATTTAACTACTACACATTAATTCAACAGATGAAGGAACTGAGGAATATTTTACTGGTAGGAAAGAAGTTATAAGAAGATGGATTGCTGACCAGAAAGAAGAACAGGTGCTTGTAATAAATTAAAATAAAAGAGGGTCATAATAATTTCTATACGTGGGGTGAATATATACTAAGATACTTTTGGGAAGGGGAAAGAAAGGTGAGTGAAGGACAAAATCTGAATCCAGAGCAAAAGTTCCCTTCAGCTCACATTTCTATTAATTGTCTTTAGCGTTCTCTTATTCTATTTCACTAGGCAAATGCTTTAACAATGCCCATCAGCAATGTTAATTAGACAAGATTTGTTTTTCATTTACCCGTACCAATTGAATGTAGCAATTTGTAGCTACATTCAACTTGCAAAGCATTGTCAAAGCAGCCTTGCTTGGAATAGTTTGACTACTGTTTGTCTTTTATTTTCCTAGCTTGAAAGGATGCAAGTTTGATAACATACTACACTGGTTCATTCAGAAACTTTCCATTAGATTAACAAACAACAAGAAACATAGTACAGGTAGTCCTTGCTTAATGGCCACAATTGGAACCAGCAATTCTGTTACTAAGTGACAAGGTTGTTCAGCAAGACATCTGCTGCTTGATTTTCCATTGCTTCTTAGAAGCTGGCTGTGAAGTGCAAAAATGGTGATCACAAAACCTCAGTGATCATAAATAAATAAATAAATAACTTTATCGTCATTGTACGTGTATACACAGTATACCCATACAACGAAATTCACTTAACACCCAAAGACCAGGTCCAACACACATANNNNACAGACCAAGTAATACTGTCCAACAGCTCACTGATGGTGGCCCTTTAGTTCATTGTTGAGTGCAATTATAGCTCTGGCATAAAAACCATTCAGAGAACATGTGGTCCAAGTTTTAATTGTTCTGTATCTTCTGCCAGAAGGCAACAGTCCAAAAATATTGTAAGCAGGATGGGAAGAGTAAAGGCATAAAGGTGCACCAGCTATGAATCAAGCCATCTCACTGTGGCCAACTCACTGTGGGACAATTCACTATGGCCAACTCGCCCCAGAACAACTTGCTGTGGGACAATTCAATGATGATTGGCTGGCAGGTTGCTGGGACTTCACACCTGGCTCACTCCAGTCTCAAGGACTTCTAACTTGAGAAGGCTTAAGCCTAAAGCAAGACAAGGCCTACATCGATTAATCTGAGGCATAAAAAAGAGTAAATTTAGAAAAAAAAATATTTAAGTAGCCTAGAGCTGGTTTCTTTCTTATCTTCTTGCGGAGAGGCAAATATATTTGGAGGAAAAATGTCTCTCACTGTAATGGTAAACTCTGACCTCCCCGACAGTCAAAAGAATGAGAGTAGATTAGCATGTAAAACCAGGAGCAGAAAACAAATCCCTAATTACAATTAACGTAAAATTGAGCATATTCAGAACAGAACAGGTGGTTTTCACAGAACAGGTTAATCTCATAACCTGATCAAGGATCAGGTTATGAGATTAAGAATATTTAAATATGAGATTAAGAATATTTAAATATATTTGAAACTCTATTTTTAAGTAAATAGAGTACAGTAGTTTAATTCTGCCCTCCCCCCTCCCAAAGAGACTTAGTATATTTATACAATCACATGAGTTGGAACTTGCTATTGCTACTACAAACCTTCACAGACTGGCTGCAATCCAGACCAAGATCCATTAAGAAGACATGTTCTTTCTGGAGAACCTCTCAACTGATAGCCCATTTCGCAGGTGAAACGTATTAGGCTTTTGATCTTGAACTCATCGCCGAGTCTAGACCCATGAGAGGGCATTCCAGGATCATCACAGTATCCTGGATTGTTTCCTAAAAATTATGAACAGAGTTACATTTAAAAATGGGATGTGCACACTGTTTCAGACTCATCTTATTTTGGACCACTGTAGTAACAGTTGTTTTATGCTTTATTCCAATATCGAGGCTCACTTTGAATTGTAATCACACACAAAGATGTTGGAAACACTAGCTTTGTTTTCAACTTTTTCAAAATACACCAAATTAGCTAATTCCCTAACTACTTATTGACTCGCTGAACAATCCTTCAACTATTATGCCAATCATATAGCTCTCTTTGTATAAAATATAAATTTGTAGTGCCTGTCAGATTTTCTATTAGAAAGTATTATATCATTATTCCCGTCTCTCTCCTATGGGTGGTCTGTGTCTTCCTCAAACATGAATCCCCTACAAGAGGCCTCAGAAGTTAAGGTTCTGTACAGTATCTTAGCTATTACTAGCACTGCACTCTTCTAGACAAAGACCTCTGATGTCAGTCCTGGGATATGTTGGAGCCACTCACCCAGTTTAGAAGATTCACAGCCATAGAAACCATTTTTTGTTAAATAAAACAATGAAACTTCTGCTAAAAATAGCAAATGAACACTGGAAATATGTTAGAAGCTCACAATTAATCCCTCGCAAAATTACCTGAACAATGAGGGAGTGTCCCACTCCAGCGGCTGTTTTCCTGGCACACTCTACTAGAGTTTCCCAAGAGAGTTTGCCTTTCTGTGCATGAATACTGAACAACAGATCCAAATGTAAATTTATCTCCTGATAGAATTGCATTTGTTGGCACTCCAGGATGTCCACAAGATATTGCTATGACCAACAAAAGAAAATACTGTAAGTGTTCATTTGTCGAAAAACAGCAACACAGTTTTAAAAAGTTTATAATTATTAAGTCAGTATATAAGGTGAAAATGAACAGATGAGAGAACTTGAGTCCACTAAGATAGATAGATAGATAGATAGATAGATAGATAGATAGATAGATAGATAGATAGATAGAGATATATACAGATATAGATATATATTATCCCCATTACTTGTATCATCATCATCATCATCATCATCATAATCTTGTAACGACCCCATAATCCCTTGCAGGGTGAATGGAGCTAGCAGAGTGTTTCCTGGCCGAATCCCTTTCCTGTCACCAATGCGGAATTTTGTTCAGCAGATATATTCTCATTGTGCCCTGAGAAAGAAATATCTGCCTCTACCTAGGATTGAACTCACAGTCTCCTGATTGTGAGGTGAGAGCTTCACCTCTAGGCCACCGCACCACTCCTATCCCCATTACTTGTATACAGTGAACAATTTCACATAAACAAACTGTTTACTCTCTGTTACTTGGGTATTGTCTATGAATGTCCTTGCTAACTTACTGTTCTAAATAAAGTGAGTGGGAAAATATGTATGAAGGTGAAAATTAAAACAAAGTTTGTCACACAATGAATTCACTGTAAGAATAGCTCACATGCATCTCTGTGATAAGTAAGATTTCTGGTCTTCTGATGAAAAAAATAGAAACAGTTGTTGGATACTTACGCAAACATTTGGGTAATGATCTGTCCCATAAACCATTGGCTTTACATGTTACAGTGGAAGATCCTAGCAGATAGAATCCCTTCTTACAGTGGTATATCACGCTGCTTCCATACTTGAAAGATTCAGGGAAATTCTGTTGTCCGTGGCGAATAGAATTTTCTACAAAGCCAGGATCTGAACAGTTCACCACTGTAAAATCAGAGAGAATTTTTCTGACTATGTAATGAAGATTGAGAAAACCAGTACATTATGCAACTTTGCTCCAATTTTTTATTTTAATGAAGCCTTCCTTCCATCCCTCTCTTCGCATTTCAATCAATATACTTTATTTGGTTTGCAGTGTAATAGCCCATTAATGCCTTTCAGTTGTGTATATAAGTGACAACAAGTAAACATTTTTATTTATTTTGTTCCAGTATTATAATCTGTGTTTTAAGACATTGGGAGCCAATCTTTGCATGGAAGAAGAATATGGGTTTACAATATTCTTAAAATGATTTTTAAGAATATATTTTGAAACAAAAACGTGGTCCTTTTTTGAATTTTGATTTTTTTAAAAAATGTGTGTGTGGGGGGATTAATAAAATGAGTTTGTTTCTAAATATCCTAAAATTTAAAATTATATATAAAGGAAATTTTTCCTTGCAAAATACTAATATGAGTAAGATAAGCAATACAATGGATTTTTATTATGTTTCTCAGATGACTCTGTAGTTTGCATAGTAGATTATGAGTCTATCATTTAAAGATTTCAGTAGATACTAGGTATCATTGTGACAGAGTTGCCAATATGTGCAAAATATAAGGGGAAAATTTTCATAATTTCATAAAGTAATACACTAATAGGGTAGAGTAATACACTAACCCTATTGTAACTGACTTACCTTGGCAAGTAGGTAAAGAGCTGCTCCACTGTCCATTGCTTCTGCACTGTGCTCGGGAGGCACCCTGAAGTAAATATCCTGTATTGCAGGTGAAGTTAACAACATCGTTCAAATTGAACTCACTGCCATTGGTCACACCATGCAAAGGGTTTCCTGGATGACCACATGTGATTGCTGTTGAAAGTAAGTTCAGAATATGTTGTAAAGCGAAGTCAGGGGCTTGTCTTCAGGATAAATTCTATGCTGTCATGTTATAGACCAGAAATTATGAGTGAATGGAGAGATTAAGTTAGCAACATATGAAAACTATGAGCATATTTGATATTTTGGGAATATGTTGTGATCCACCTCAAGACATAGTTGTTACAGGGAAATTCCAAAATTAACTGCTACAGCATACACAAAAGGGTATAGACATCTAGAAGATAAACTGATGAGTTTGTTTCTCAAAGATACCTTCTATCCCTATAGGAAATTCCATGCTCTTTCAGTTTATTTTTTTTTGTCCTTTTTTTGGTGGGTGAAAGAGCTCATTTCGTTACAAAGCACTAGGTTGGAGCTGCTGTATTTTTTCATTTTTGAAAAATATTTTTAAATGGACTTCTGGTGACACCGCAGGCATCGAAAGTTGCTTCTTTTGGGAGCGCCAGCCCCGTGATTGCATAGAACCGCTATGACAGTGCAAATCAGCTGTCAAGTGGTTTGGAAACTTTCCCCTTGGGCAAGGAGGGGAAGGTGAGCAGCCAGGTGGAGGTAGAGCTCCCCAAGACCCCCAGGAATACTTCTGGGGTTTGTTGGGTGAGAACTCCCTAGGAACCCGACAAAGCTCCAGATCCGGGACGATTCTGTTATATCCAGAACAAGACGCTGCGACCACCCCTGTAAACAATTTTAAATACATCGGATTTTAAAGCAGGCAAGCAAGTGCAGGAGTGATTATAATCTTAAGTTCTGGACTTTAACTGTGTCAGTATTACTTCCTTCTGAAATTATTAAGATGATGGCGCCGGAAAGCTAAAGGGGTGTGGAAAAGAGAAAGTGGAAAGTTAAAGTTAAAAGAAAGCGCTCATTAGCACTGATAACCTTGCCTGGAACTAGTTTAAAAGTAACAATTTAAAGACTAAAGAATACAACATTGCCTCATAACAAATTAAAATTGGCAAGTAAGTGGATTTACTAGACTTATTGATTTGACTGCTGAAGAAGTGCAAATTGGAAAAAAATGGCTTTAAGAGAAACGAAAGTTGGTCTCTTTAGAAGTGCTGGAGGATCATCAGCTCAAACAATTAAATTGCAATCTTTTTCAAATCCAGTGG
>JANHZT010001599.1:131957-145517 GCA_032468215.1 Stegonotus admiraltiensis | reverse complement strand
GCCCGACGAAAAGTTTGAAGATCTGGGATTATACGAATACCTGGGGGTAGTTTGTTCCAGAGAGTGGGTGCAGCCACGTATATGCTTATAGATAGATAGATAGATAGATAGATAGATAGATAGATAGATAGATAGATAGATATGCGCTTGTATATGCATGCATTTTCATTCATCTTCTATATTTTACTATCTATTAAGTTGCTAGGAGATTTGTGATCTGAAACATTTTGTTTTGGATGTTCGTGAAATATCTTTTATTTAATCATTTAAATGATGGTCTGTGAAATGGAATCCATGTATGTATCCAAAATATATATATGCCACAGGAGCCCATTTTAAATTATGATCTGAAGTACTACAAGCTGATATTTGTCATAATAGTTTATTAAACTTGTATGTCACTTTATTCTGGGTAGTTCACAATAATAATAAAAATACAATAAAATCAATAGAACATTAAAACAAAAAAAAAAGATGACAGGCATGATTATATATGGTCAAATAGTGTGTATGTATCTTTATATGTATGCAGATAATCTTTTGTTCATTCAGCAACTATCCAAAGTTATAGCAGTGCTGAAATTATAGATGATATAATTCCCTGGAAAAACAGAACATACATGCCTAACATGCGATTTTCTTGTTGTTTATTTCATAGGTTAATGCAAACAAGCCTGCAAGGAATTGTCATCAGATCCCAGGATCTTCCAACTGTCATAAAAACTATCAGTCAGAATTTGCCTGGACATTTATTGGCATGGGATTTTGTCAAAGAAAATTGGGATCAGCTTATCAAAAAGTAATGCTTTGCTTGAATTATCATTATAATGATTCCTTGTCCCCGTACATGAGTCAGCTGTGAAACAGGTAGTTGCTAACCTCTGACATGAGTA
This sequence comes from Stegonotus admiraltiensis, assembly GCA_032468215.1. Lineage (NCBI taxonomy): Eukaryota > Metazoa > Chordata > Lepidosauria > Squamata > Colubridae > Stegonotus > Stegonotus admiraltiensis. Next base: position 144,624 of record JANHZT010001599.1, on the reverse strand, counting down.
AGGGACTCACATTGGTTTCTTACATTGTCCACTGTGCCCTTATCACTGTCTTGAACTAACACTAGTCAATGAGGGAGATACTACAGCACTGAGTTGTTTAAAGACATTTTGATTTAGTGGCATGGCAATATGGTATCTTGTGACAAACATGACAATTAAGAGCCTTTACTGTGGTCTTCTCAATTTGGTACCTTCCAGATGAATAAGACTACCCAGCATCCTTATTTTAATTTAATACTAAATTGGATGAGATTGATTTAAATTCTTCTGTACTCCAGATACAGTGTAATTCAGCTGCTGCTATCTGTGAAATGAGTGGGAGAGCATATGTTTAATACTCTGCATTTTCTGGAATTGTGAAAAATATTGAGCTTACTGATGATTTTACAAAAGTTTGTCTTGTGTCTCTGATGACAAATGTAACATAACTGATTTTGGAATTTCCCTGAACCTCAAAATTGGTTAGGTGTCATACAAAATGCTTTAGATTAATATTGGTAGCCCTTGATTTACAACCATTCATTTAGCAACCTTTCTAAATTACAACAACACTGAAAAAAGGGACTTATGACTGGTCATTGCACTTACGACTGTCGCAGCATTTCCCCCCTCCCTCCAGTTTTGTGATCAAAATTTGGACGCTTGGCACTTTATGCATTTATGATGGCATCCCATGCCATGTGGCATTTGTCACCTTCCCAGCTGTCTTTCAACAAGCAAAGTCAATGGGGAAGCTGGATTCACTTAACCACTGCATGATCTACTTAACAACTGCAGTGATTTGCTTAGCCACTGTGGCAAAAAAGTGATAAAATTGGGTATGACTCACTTAATAACCACCTTGTTTAGTAATGGAAATTCTAGCCCCTGTGTAGGACTACCTGTATAGGTTAGTGAAACATATATCAGATTAACATAGCTTAATGACATATATTACTCTTGTTCCATTGTTTCTAAATTTCAGGTTTCACCGTGGATCATACACTATTCAAAGCATTGTAACTTCAACAACGAATCAGTTTTCCACACTAGAACATCTGCTAGAGGTTAGTTGGATAAACTGTTCTGAAAGAATTGTGGAATAATACTGTCACTGATGTAGAAAGGCAATATGTGATGCAGATTAAGGTTCTAAATTATAACATTGCTTCACAATACAAATAGTTGTGTGAGGACAAAAGATTAGGTCCACACATGAAGACTTCATTTAACTGATTTATTGCTAAAAGCCTAAGCACAAGAATCAACTAATAGTCAGCACAGGTCAGAGTTAGATAAGGGTCAATAAAAGTGAAGGGAAGGACTTAATTCCTTTGTGGCCTCACAGTCATTTTATGTGAACCCTCTTTTCACTCCTCATCCTGGCTGTGCTAGTCCTTTTCCTACAAGGTTGGTCTGTCCGTCCGTCCGTCCATCCATCCATCTATCACGTCACGGTGGCATCACGTGACTTATCAAACTCACGTCACAGTGGCATCACGTGACTTATTGGTACTTTCCCTCCCTTCATTAAACTGGGCATGGGCATGGGCAGCACATGACGCATCCAGTCTGTGGGCAGGGAGTTTGACAGCCCTCATCTATCATCTTCTATACTTCCTATCTCGCCAAGGTGATTGATTACAGTCATATAATTAAAACACAATATAAAACCTTAAAACGCTAAATAGCAACCATACATTTTAAGTTAAAATTCAATAAACCAAAATGGGAAGAAGGGAACAAAGTGTACATGGGGAGGAGATGAACTCTGTCTAACCCATTAACCACTTCCAAGATGCCACTCCCTCATTGGGATTCCAGGCCAGCTGGCAGAACCAGGCTTTCAAGTTCTTATGGAAGGCGAGAAATTTTCATAAAGATTTTGGGGATTTGATAATGTGAAAGATCTTTTCTGAAATTAGAGAAATTGTTTCTAATAGGGAGTCATTGTGTTTGTTCATTTAAGATAATTATTTAATGTCTTGCATTGTGTGAAATAGTCTGAATTTCAAAATTTACCATTTCAAATTTACCATGTAATTAGGACTGAACTATAAAGGACAAATAGTAAATATGTAATGAAATTTTCATTTGCCATCAATTTGCTGATACATTTAGATAACAGCTGGTTGGGTTATTTTAAATGTTTAAGGGATTATTTCTTTTCATTGACCTGATATCTTTTTTCTCTCTCTTTTTTTTTCATGTGTTACTTTTCTTTAGGTTAAGTCATTCTTTGAATCAAAGTCAGAGGAAACTGCTCAGTTGCGGTATGTCCGAGAAGCTATTGAGAAAATTCAACTGAATATTCAGTGGATGGAGAAAAACTTGGCATTCCTTGAAAAATTCCTATAGTAATCACAGTTCTCTTATAGCTTGTATTAATCACTAGGAATGCTACAACTCTTGGTCTTTTGCTTTTGCAAAAAAAAAAAAGTTAAACATAAGCAATGCAATTTTTGTTTTTTGCACTGTGAGAGAGGGTTGTAGTTAGCTCAGGGTTAATCTCTTCTGAATTGGCTCTCTTTGGAGTATTTGTGGACTGGATATAATTGCTAATAAGGGAAGAGCTCATTTTGATCAGATATTTACATAAAACAAGGATACTATAATAACTTTTAAAATTTAAGTACAGCTCCCTTTCATTGTAGGAAAATGGAATTCCATTTCTACTTATAGAGTACAATTTTACTTAATGAAAAAACAAGAGAGCAAGACAAACACTCCTGAGACCTGCTTTTTCTTTGCAAAATTCAGTTGGTCTTTCTCACTGTGCATAGTTTCCTGAATTGTAAATAATGTCTCTGTTGTAAAGCATTTTTTATCACCATTATAAGCAGTGGCTAAAAAACAATAAGGTGAATAGGGGAAGTAAAAAGTAAGATTTGGGGAGTTCTGGGTGTTGATTTATCTAAGTATTTTCTAGAAATTATGCAAATATGATAATTTTTTTAATTTGTCTGCAACATGGCTAGATGTTACTAGTACTGTGTACTGAATAAGTTAAGTAAAATGTTAAAAGAGCTATGCTGAACCTGACCATAGAAGTTTTCAAAAAGGTTATAAATTATAGGTTGGAGAATGTTTTATACAGTTTTCAGAGTCCAGTTTTGTTTCTCCATTTGGTATAGCTGCCTAAAGTATATAATACACTGATTCAGCAATTTCAGAATTATTGGTTTGGGAATTGCCTGGTTTTAATTCCTTTCAATACTGACCTGATGTTTCCCTTTTTTCTGTACTGAGATATTTCTGAAACTAGATCATGCCTGTGCTTTGAACAAAGTAACTATTTGTTATATCATGAGACATGCTGTTTGTGTCACCCATCCTTGTTCTAAAACCTTTCACCGAAAATAAAGCATGCCATATTATTACAAGAAATTATCCCATACTTGTGAAACTCTTCTACCTGTGCTGACTTTTATAGTAAAATAAGAAATTGGCATTTGAGACATTATTGTCAACAATATTCTATGTTATCCAATATAATTCTAAAATCCCCCAATAAAATATTACATTATAAGAAGAATCGAGAGAAATAAAAACAGATGAAAAAAACCAGAAATGTGTTGATTTAGGCCAGCTTCCCCAACTTGATGTTTTTTAAATGTTTTAGAACTATAAATTCCAAAATACTTGGCTATCCTGTTGAGATTTTCAGTTCTGGGATTTGTTGTTCCAACACATCTTAAAGGACACCAGATAGGTAGTTCCTTCAATCATTTGAACAACTATAGAGTACTCTTAGTTTCTAAATTTGTTCCTATCAAAGAGGATAATCTAAAAACCTCTTTCTTCAAGCATATGTGAACTTGGAAAGGTAATGGATCCAATTTGATGCAGCTTTTGAGACATGCCTTTTGCTCAGGATTGGGGGGAAAAACCAGTTTTCCCTGAAATGTATATAGATTCTACTATAAAAACAATCACAAGATGGTTCTTTGGTTCAACATTTTACTACTGATTTTACTTCATTTTTCATGGAGGATTACATATTCTGGAACATTTTAGATCTCATTATTTCTGTGCCATAAAATCCAATGTTTCATAAATCAGTATTGGGTCGCGTGTTTTCTTTCTTCATAGGTATTCCAAAAATTGAATATAAGTGTGGTAAAGCTGATATGACATTTGTGTTACAAATAATTCAAAGTGAAGGACATTGCTGAAGAATATACTAAATTCAATGTTTGAAGCACTTTGGGGTCAATAAGAAAAAGACAGTTTTCTAAATTAAGAGAATCATTTGAAACCAATTCTGCTTAGTTATGAATATAATATAAAAACATAAGCTAGATAAATTGTTTTCAATTATATTTCAACTATATTGAAAACAAGGAAAGAAAAAAAAATCTAGTTTTAGTACTTCTGACTCTCTAATATACTGTTTTCATTGCAAGAGAATAGCTCAACTTTTAATTTTGGTTGAAAATAACTCATCTTGAAACCCCCCAAAAATGAAAATTGTCTGACTTCACAATGTGAAGAACATCTAACCTGGTTGTTAGAGAATGTGAGGTTTGCTATATTTCCCTCATATGTTTTGTTTTCCACTTACATTTTTGTATATTTCCTTTCTCCCTCCCTCCCTCTGCTTGTTTGTTAGATCATCTGATACTTAAAATCATATGTAGTTGTATTTGCTACTGGAAATGTGAACTGGACTTGAAAATGTAGCACACATATGTTCTAAATTAGAATATTTTATTTTAAATGAAAGCACTGATATTTTGAAAATACTTTCAATTATTTATCTTTTTTAAAATAATTGTGGCTTGGTTTTGATTTACATTTGATTAATTGTGCTTAAATGGAGAAACATTTTAAAATAATGTACAGATTTGGGATTTGGTCCTTATCAAAGCAGTTAGTACACTTATTTGCTTCCAACAGTTTGATTTCCAGCAATGGATAATCTGGAAGAGTTGGATTTTCTGTACATATGTATTTGTATGTATATTGAAATCATAAATGATAGGTATTATACTTTAAATATAATTGTCTTGAGTCCATTCAGAAGAATTTTGTGTAATAGAATGAAATGCTTTTATCCAGTTCAAAAATTAGGGGTGACTTTAATAGAATAGAGAATTTTCTACTACATCAAGAACTAATTAAAGTAAGTTGAATGTCCTCAATTTTCTTTATGGCTTTTTAGCTTAGAAATGCCTGATCCTAAATCTTGATCAAAGCTTTTGTGCTGTTTTGAAATCTTAACATCTTCTACATGTATCCTGTTGGAAGTGGTAGTGTATTTTGTTTTGATTTCCCCCCTCCTAAAATCACTTACTTTACTATAGACCTGCAGTGTAGAGTGGTACAAACTATATACCGTACGTCCAATCCCCCAATTAGGTTCAAAGCTTTCTATAATAGATGAGATTGGTATTGGGGAAAACATGAATGAGATCAATTGGTTTTCTTTTCAATCTATTTGAAAACATAGTTCATGTGCCTTAAAGTATAAGTATTGTAAAAAATATATAATGGAACTCTATTTTTCTTAAAAGTCCTTCATAGTCACGAATCTCCATAACCTTGAAGATTTTTGAGAGCTATAATGTTAGCACTTAATCAGTGAAGGAAAACCTTTTTGTTCAACTTATCAACGTGTCCCTTTGAATGTCTAAAAAACAAAACAAAAAATGATTTTGGTCTTTGTAGCCATGACTCCCACAGAACTTTAAATAGCCAAGGGCATGGTATATGAATGGCTAGTTTGTTCTCTCTAGTGTTAAGAACGTAACACTATATTTAAAACGCACATGGAGCATTGTGTGTTTTTGCATTGAAGAATTTTATTAAAGAGATAATTAAATAAGGCTTATCCCAATAATCTGGCTTTGTGGATAAAATGTATAGCTCTCTGTATTAGAAGCACATATACAAACTTTGGAGAAATACTCTATTTGCATCTTAAATATGTTTATATATACATCCATACCAATATATGTGTGTAACATAGATAACTTTTCTGCCTATTTTATTTCACATTGAAAGACTGGGCCTGTGTAGTATATCATCATAATCAGCCCAGAAGTTTTAGTTGTGGTTCTCAAAAACCAATTTTTTTTCAATATGTTTGGGGAGAAAATTATTAGATATATATAACAGGAGAGTCACTATAGTAGCTATATTTAATTTTTTTTAATGTAAAGAAAAATACAGTTTTTATCCTGTCTCCTTGTATTAGATTTTGGAGGCCCAAGGTGTGCTACCAAAAGGCAAAATATAACTCTTGGTCCCCAAAAATAGTCCAGACCCACTGTACACATGTATGTGCCTCTTTTTCAAATGTTGCACTGGATATGGGGAAGGCATACACTAAGAAGACTAGGATTGTATGTTTGCTCTTCTCTCTACATATTTGGCTGAATGCAGAGTTCAGCGTATACAGCATAAAGTATACCTACTCCAATATTTAGAATCAGTTTTTGTTCTCTTTGAAATAGGTGTCAGATGTAAAACCCAAATTTGTATTCATCCTAGAATTCAAAATTATCAAGTTTGAGCATTATAGTTTTCTTCTGACATTGGGAGACAAATTTCTCCTGTGCCATTTTGTGATCTCTATGGAATTTTGAAAAAAAAATGCTATGCATAGTAATCTATCGTTTAACTTGTGGTTTTGGAATTGGTGAGAGTGTTCCAAATAATATTTTTGAAAAGATATTGCATGATGGTTGTATAGGTATATGTAAAAGGGCCTTAAAAGTGCAGGTTTCAGCTATAAATTTGTACATCTGTAGTCATATTGTGGCTGTAATTCTGTCAAAATGTACACAAAGCAATCCAGCCATTTAAAATTGCCCATCCCCAAAGTAATAATTTTTTTACTTCAAATAATGAACTGCTTTATTTTTGAATGCTCTCAAAGCTACTATGTTTTAACTGTAATTTAACTGTAAATGTAATGTTAGTATCTTTATACAGCTGTGGGAGATGGAATTCATGTAATAGATCTTGCTGCTTTTAAAAACGGCCTGCTCCATTACAGGTGAAATTGGACATGCACGGTGAGGCTAATACTTGAAAGAATGTGGCCTTATTTTATTTTAATAACATCATGTTATATAGGATGCTGACCCTTATATATTTATATGACTGTCTTCCACCTGTTCCGTGTTAGAACAATTCTCCCTCTAATGATAGACTGGCTTTTAAAAATCCTTCTGGAAGATGTTATCTTTCACTGCACTCTGAACTTTTAAAGATTGCTTCATTTAAGAATACATTTTTGTACATATTTCACTAATGGTTGCCCTCATACTGATGTTTAGATATATGCTACTTAATTTCCACTTCAAATGCTAATTGATAGTCCTCCAAATATGCATATAGCTTTTTAAAAAATGTTTGCTGATGTTTTATCCATTATGTGTTTATAATGTTTTATCCCATAGTAAGATATTTAGCCAATTAAAAATTTTGTTTTGCCATACTCAGGTCTTAATATTTAAGAACTTAAGCCTCCTAGAATGTTACTAAAACCTGCAATTTGCAGCAGAAATGCAGATCTTTACCCATGACATCGCCGCTTTGATCAAAGCAATGGTTGAGCATCTTTTTTAGGTTAGTCATGGCACATGTAGCAAATTACTGTTGAAATGTAAGAGTTACCTTGATAAAATGTGCAAGAGTATGAGGAAGTTGGAATGAATGACTTGAAAGCCACTGAACACTTTTAATTTACAGGGTCTTAGAAAGGATGGATTTAAGAGTAAATTTGCACCAGATCTGTGGAGAGATTGTAGTTCTGTTGATAACAGGAAGCTGGCTTAAATAATGGTAACATCAAAGCAGTTCTGGAGTATCAAATATTATTGGACACTGAATGGGATTAGACTTCTCTATTGATATCTTTATAGAAAGCATAGCATACATTTTTTATCAAAAGAGTAACTCCAAGTTGTACAATATTTGCTTTGAAGAAGAGTATTTTAGAAAACAAGATGTGGTTTGTGTCTGTATATAGATGTACACATTATATGCAAATCTGTGGGTTTCCTGAATATGTAAAGGACAAATGAAAGCCTATTTTCTTACACTTTGAATAAAATGGTATGTGTATAACCAGCACTGACTGAATGGCATATATATTGCGAACACAATTGCATTTTTTGTGAAATAAAAATAAAACTGATTAAATATTATGACTTGTATTTTTGTGACTATCCTCTGTTTTTAGATAAGTAGAGGTAGTTCAAACCCATTGCTTGATCCTTCATTTTTATTTTATTTTTAATCAGGTTTTCTTTATAGAAAATGAGACTTTCTAAGTCACAGATGTAATGCATTCATTATTTTACAGGACAATTCACTATTGTCTTTTGCAGACCTTTCTTTCTTATTCTGCTAGGTTGTTCTGCCAAGTGTTAACACGAGACCCACGAAGCATTTTTTCCCCTTTAAGTTCTTCAAATACTGCTTCACTCGTTCACTGATGTTGGGGAGAGAGGGGATTGCAAATTTATTGTAGTCCTAGTTGGTGGCTTGGCATCTTTTCCTGTTCACCCTTCTGCTTGTTCTAAACAACTCTTAAATGACCTCTGATTGGCGTTTTGCTTTTGTATTGAAAATGCATATAACAGCTTTCCTATACTTGGGACTTTGGATAAACAGGAATTGCAGAATTTCAGGCAGCATGGCCAAATGTGGGAAGTTGGAAGTCCTTACATATAACAGCATGAGGAAGGATGCTAAAATTGAAATGTTTGGTATAGTTTCACTCTAGAAGAAGCATTGAGCTACTACAGTGGTGTGGTATAATTTTTCTCTGCCCACATAAGATAAATTCCCCACACCCATGTTTATCTAAAAACTCACAGCTTGTGCTCCCATCATCTTTGAGAAGGAAGTATAAGTAACTATCTTAAAATATTTCTGTTAGTGAACTGAGTTATAACAAAGTCATTGATATGTGCTATCAGTCCAGGTGTTAGACTATTCACACTCTCTATACTCTGAACATGTTATTATAAACTCCCAGTCATAATGAACCTAGGGATAGATCTGAAGATCTGGGTAAGTGTTATGCAGCAGAAAGCTAGCTCTGCTGACATTTTGAGGGTATGATGTGGTATATTTTCCTTTCCTTTTCTTTTTTAATTCCACTAATCTAAATACTACATTGTAGCAAGATCTCTGACATTCAGCCTTGTGTGAGCTTATTGTCTTCAAATCCTACAACTTACTGACTAAGGACTGCCTGCTAGTATCCATTTTCCAAATGGCTTGGAAAATCACTCCCACTGAATTTTTCTTGTGTAAAGTGAGACTGACATAATTATTACCGCTTTGAGATATATAGTATATAAATTGATTAATAAAATTGAGGTCAAAAGGTAGAAAATCCCACCAGCCTCTCATCCTGGAAGTAAGCCTTGTAATAAGTAATGTCCAATTTGCTACCTTTCAGGTCATCCAAAATAATTGATCTCATTCTACCTAAGGAGAATTGTATGGCTGGACTTACAATTCCGATCCAGAAATGGTGAGAAGAAAAATATTTGTGAGGAGGAGGGGACACACAGTTATAAATTCTTTTTCCCCAGTTCCAGAGACCCTTCCTGCATTAGCAAATGCAGGTTGAGAGTTTCTCAACATAATTTAACATAGCTTTTAAAAATGACTCCATGCAATAAATAAATTTTAAAAAATCCTAGCTTTTCCCTCTTAGCATCCCTTCTATCTCCCACGAACTCTGCACTCCCAAAAAGTTGACCCTCTGACCTACATTTTTAGTAGATTAAAGTTCATGATCTTTGAAATCAAAACACAAGAGCTGTGTTTATACATGACATACTTATCCAACAGTCAACTGAATTATGGCATGTTAGATTTTGGGGGGTTACTACCATCAACTACTCTCACAGGGTCAATGTGCACACTACAGTAAAAAAAAAAAGCCAGGATCATATTTAATATGTTGAACAAACCCTGTTGCATCTTTGCAGAGGTAAATGAAAAGTTTTATTCCTGTTTTATATATTCTGCCACTTTGGAGACGTGGGTGGTAGATTTGTTTTCTCTACACTTTTCTTGCTGTTTTGTAATCATGACAAAATGAGGACAAAAAGGATTTGACATCCTGTGTGGCCTTCATGTGAACCACACAGGAAGAAAAACCACATTTTATAGCCTTGTTTTACCAAGATCTGATAACTGTGTTTAATTATCGTTATAGCATTCAAACCAGCATCACTGAACCTAAATGTAAAAATAAATAAAAGTTCTTTTTTTTCCCTCTTTCAAGTGCTCCCACCTGGAAATGATAGTTAGCCAACTTAACTTCTATTTCTTATATTACTTTCCTCAAAGCAAGTCAGTTTCTGCACCTGGCAGAGATGATGTAGTGACTGGATGACTGATGGGAAAACTTTAAAACATGAAATGCTTACATTGCAGTTATGCTAGTCAATCTGAAATAAACAGATCTGCTTTCCACAGGGAGAGCCCCTTCAACTATCTGAAATCTCTTACCTCAATATTCTTTTTCCTGAGTGTATGTGTGGTTTTCAAATATGACTCGAATAACAGATCATTGTACACTACAGTTAAGCTACTTGGCTTTTCAAACTTGCACTGTGAGTTTTCCAAAGTTACTCAGATTTGCACAAAGATATAGTACATTCCTTAATAAACTTAAAGCAAAAGAAACTATGCTAGGGATGTTTGGGGGGAAAACACCCCTTCAGTTACAAATTGTTAACATCTGCATTTCAGCACTCCTAAGCTTAAAAACAAGATTATTCAGTAGCAGCATAGAAGCTTAACATTTTTCATGTCCCAAAACTCTCTGTGCATTCTCCTAGCATTAACTCTGTAACCAAGATATGCTTGGCAAGTTTGAAGGCATTTTTTTGTTCTGAATCTCCTTTTCTCCTTTCACTCAAGAGGTAAGCATTGGTCAGTTAAGGTAGCCTCTCATTTAATACTTCTAAGAGAAACTGTTAAGTTTGTAGCTACCTCTTGTAGCCTTCATACATTCCTTGACCGGGCAGTAGCTGTGACCATCTGGCGAGATCTATTCGACTCAGAACAAACAAACAAACAAAAATCTCACTGTGAGTCTTGTTTCTGAATTTATAATAAGTCCCCACTTGAGAACTTACATTAGTATCTTGTTTTTCTTACATTTCTTTCATTTTTACGTGTGTAAGCAGCATATATTCCATTTATGACTCATATACTGTGTGATCTTACTATTTTTTTTAATTCTTCCAGCATCTCTAGGTCTCAGAGATCTGGTTTAGTTCCATTGTCTGATCTACAGGAAAACACTAGTAAAACTGAGAAATGACTTGAACTTAAGTTCTCAGACCAGTTCCTTGATCAGTCAGCACTATGGCAACATATAAACCAGTCTTTTACAATGTTTCTTTTTAGTCACTTGCATGTTCTTCCACACTACATACATATATTATATGAAGATATGTATGTAGATATAAGATATATATCTATGTACATAACATAATAAGCTCAGTGTCTTAGCCCTGAGCCACCATATCCCCAGCTATAAAGCAGCTTATACAAAATATAGTACAGTATGCAGTCAGTTTTGGTTAGTACATTGTGTGTGCCCAAATATTGTGATTGTGGCTTGTAATGCCTTAGTATGGGATGATAATCCAGGCATTCTGATTTCTAAACTACAGTATATATTTTTTGTCTTAGCATATTAAGTGAATTCCACGAACTGGCTTAGAATAATATGTGAACAGACCTATACTTGCTTCTAAACTAAAGCCTTCCAGCTGATGCTACAGATCAAGTTGGTTTAAATTAAGCCTGAGGAATTTAAACCTTCCCCAATGTTGCTGAGTATCAACTGCTTGCCAGCATGCCTAATGGTAAGAGATGGTAGCAGTGATGGGTTGCCCCTGGTTCGGATCAGTTCTATAGAACTGGTAGTAAAACTGGAGGGAGGCTCCGCCCACTGACCCCGATGTCATCAAAACGCTTCTGCGTATGCGCAGAAGAGCACACATAAGTGGTTCCGTTGTGAATTGGTAGTAAAGGTAAGTACAACCCACCCCTGGATAGTAGGAGCTGTAACTGTCTAACATCTGAAAGAACACTTATTCTTTTTGAAAGAGTGAGATAGTCAAAAGATATAGGATGCAAAATAACTATCCCATATTTAAATTATTAGATTTATTTCCCCATTTCTTCCAAAGACGTTAATATAAAACAGGTAGACTTTCCCCCTCTATTTAACCTCCATTGACACTCTGGTTGGAAAATACTATATAGTTTAATCAGTTTATGGCCTAATGCATATTTGAGCCCAGATCCTATTCCAATACTAACTCCTACCAGACTGTTCTTCATTGTCTTATGCAACTAATTTTGCATACAGCTAGAACAAATACAACCTCTCATTAAAACCAAATGTTTCCCTATTCTGATCTATTGTTTTTGCAGACAAATCCAGCAAGGTTGAATTAATGTGCCTTTTAAATATTATGTCAAATATACAATCATGTGCCTTTCAAATGCAACATAAAGTACAGTATAATAATAATTAACCTAAATAATTAGGTTCACTTTCATTTGGGCTTCAAGAAGCAAAGTTTGAAGTATGAGTATATGATTATACGTACACCTTTTGCTTGATCCCTATTAAAAAGGGAACAGGCTTCCTTCCCTCTCCCTCTCTCTCTCTCTCTCTCTCTCTCTC
>JANHZT010001599.1:115285-125807 GCA_032468215.1 Stegonotus admiraltiensis | reverse complement strand
TTTGTATGTATGTGTATTTACTTGGCTGTTCACCGCCCTGAGTCCAGTTGGAGAAGGGTGGTATACAAATCTAATAATAATAATAATAATAATAACAACAACAACAACAACAACAACAACAAAGGAAACCTGCGGTTTCACTTATTGACAGAGCAAGTGGCCCAAATTCTGGTCACTAAATGAGGACTAGCTGTAATTCCAATTGATACCTGCTGCCTAGGAGGAGAAAATAATGCCTCTGTGTAAAATTTGCAAGCTTCCCATGAGTTAGTTGGCTACTGTAGAAGCAGAATGTTAGCTTCCCATAGATTTCAATCTACCTCAATAAAATTTAAATTTTTGTTATGCTTTCTTTTTCTCAAGTTATTAATTTCTTTGACCCCTGATCCAGGTGATTCAGTATTAATTCACTCATATAGTGAATTTGTTTAACAGGCTGAGCATGAAGTGGTCCTGGTGAACAATCAAAGGAGTTACTGGAATATGATACTGAGAAGGGAAACAAAATTTGTCGCCATGGGAACAGCCACATCTTGCAGAATGTGTTGCAAGCAGTTTGGATCAGTCCATGCCAGGGAACACCATGAGAAACAGAAGCACGTCTTTACAGCCAATAAAAGAGGTGATATTTTTATTTTGAATTTTAGCTCTGAGAGCTTTCATTGCTGAACGTCTGTGTGATTTCAATTCTAGTTTTTAAAGTTACCCCATATGTTGCATTTTCCTACAACAAGGTATGCAAATTATGACCTTCCAAAGCCACTATAAAAGTTACCATGAAATTATAATATTTAGTACAACAACAAGGCAAACTATTAAACATGTTATTGTCATGACATATATTGTCATGTTCTGTCAGGCCCAAAGACCAAATAAAGCACACACGAGTTTCTTCTTAGTAGTTTCCTTTATTGTTCCTCACTTATAGACAGAATCTTGCCAAACCAGAGCAAACTACTTGCACCATACTCTGAGAACTTCAAGGATGGAGCTATTTTGATCCTGTTCCTCCCAACTAAACTATCTAAACTTTGCTGTCTTTTGGTCCTCTGGAATGCAGCCCCTCCCTCCTGGAATCCAGACTATATTCCACCACTTATTTGATTTTTTTATTTTTATTTTTTTATTTTTATTTATATGCCGCCCTTCTCCAGAGACTCAGGGCGGTTACAATGCGTTAAGCAATAGCCTTCATACTTTTGTATATTTTATACAAAGTCAGCTTATTGCCCCCACAAACCGGGTCCTCATTTTACCTACCTTAGAAAGGATGGAAGGCTGAGTCAACCTTAACCTGATGTATTGGTTATGGACACAACTCTGTACATTGGCTGAGTAACAATTTCCAATGACCATCGATGAGTGACCATTTTCTCATAAGAACTCTGATGTATCTCCATTCTTTCCCCTTAGAAATCTATGTTAGGGTACTGATGATAGCAGTAAGCTTCAGAGGTATTACTAATTCAATGCAGAATAGCCATGAATCATAATTTAAGAAAACCTGTAATTTGTCGTGATTTTTATTTTATTTTTTTGATACAGCTCAAATGGCCACTAACTTTAAGCCTGCAAGCTTCTTGGAATATACAACTCCAATGGAGATAAATACATTTGTGAAAGAAAAACTCAGACCGATTTTGGGTCCTGTAAAGCTAGCCTGTACATCAGACATTGAAGGCATTATTACATTTATCAAAAAAAAATTTCCATTGCCAATAACTACCATTATCAAGGTATATACATTCACTATGCATTTGTCTTGACACTGATCATAAAAGTATATTCTCATTTCCTATGAAAAAGTTTCTCTTTTTAAATCTGGCATTCAAATTGCCCACATAATTGGATTAGTAGCTTTGTGTGCAAAATATATACATTAGTTTCTTGTTAGTATCATCCATTTCATATTTTCTCTCAAGAGAAATGCTTTGCAGTGAGACTGATCTGTTATAGGAGCGCTCAATGTACTTAGAGAAATGTATGCATTTGCCCCTTGGATAGAGATTTTGCCCAGAATATTTTAGTATGATATTATTATCATCTGATGGAATATTTGGATATTCTGTAAATTACCAATCTGTGGCCCTTTCATCAAATTCTATTGCAATAGCCTGGCTCTTTCAATCTAATGAGTTTTGAAGCAAGGACAATCTTGCCTGTGTCAATGTGGCCATGACTGAAGTGAATATGGGACCTGAATAATTCTTTCCTTAACATTCAGATATGACACCAACCCTGGATATGATTTATTATGACAAAAGTTAAGAATTAGGCAATATCTCATGGGAAGCAGTATATACATTCTTGAATAAAATACAGCTTCTGCATCCTTTGAATCACTATTGCTTTGTGAACTTTTGAGGTCTGTGGTGTCTAATTCAATCAAGTCTTTTAAGGTTTCTTCATACATTATATTCTTCATCTTAATCTCTGTTTAAGGAAAAGAGCATGTGGAATTGATTTGAGCAAATGTGTTCCATTCACATGTATGGCAGTGAAATATTTATGCATATGGAAGCAAAATGAACGCATGGATGGGCATTATGAAAGACAGCTATATTGTATGTATTATCTGTAAGAAGCAATGCAACTGATAAAGCAGATGATAGCCTTGCAGCCCCAGGCAATTAATTTTATGGATCAATGATGCATGAGATATGTCCTGGAAATATGCCATATTTCATTAAGTACAGCTATAGTTAATTATCCTGTTCTAAGGTGGTAAAGTCCATGCATAACTAATGCATTTAGCCAACACACAGTGGTAAAATCAAGATTCGGAAAGTGGCAAAAGGCCAGATTGATAGGAACAGGGAGACCTAGACATCCAATACAGATCCAGAATTCAGGAGAATGGGGCTAACAGGATCATGGCCAGATCATTGGATTCAAGGAACTTTCTTTAAGTCCTAACCATAACCCACAAATCCATACTAAAGTAATACTTTAATTAGATTAGACCTACTAGCAAGGTTCCACATTTCAAAGATTTCTTCATCAAGGAAAATTATTAGAAATGCAGAAAAATGGGGGAGGGCTAAAGAAAAAATGTGTGGCAATATAGGATAAATCATATTGCATCAAACTTTAATGTTATACTAAACTACTGAAGTATCTCCAGACATATAAATTGAGATTTATTAAGTACATGAGTGGTGTTGGGTTACACAAGGAAAAACAAATAGTAACTGGTCCCGTTCAAAAAGCAAAGTAAAAAAAAATTGGCTGTTTGAACCAAAATTGTTTTCCAATCTCCATGAGATATTCAGATGCTTTGATAGATGAATGAACAAAGAAATTTATGTAAGGAAGAATTATATAATTCAAGATGTTCCAAATTAAAAATTAATCAAGTGTATTCTGAGTGAATATATCTTCTTAATGACAAGAAGGCATATTCCCTCAAAATACAAATATTCTAGCATAACGGATAGAAAATGGTTCATTTCTATAGTACCTTGTTGAATGGGTTAAATTCATAATTTTCCAAATCATCTAAACAGCAGAAGTAACTCTATTGGAACTAAAGTTCATATTGAAATGTCAATTGAAGAAGTATAAATAATTGCAAACAAAACTTGATAGTCCTCTGGATATCCTGAGCTATGACTAGGACAATTGTCAAAAGCAAAAAATAGGCAATAAACCTGTATAGGACTTATTCAGTTAAAGCAGGGGTGTCAAACTTGCGTCATCATGGCAGCATCACGTGATGTATCGTAACTTTTCCCCCTTTCACTAAACCAGGCATGGGCGTGGTCAGCATGTGACACATCTGACCTGCGGGCCACAAGTTAACACACCTGAGTTAGAGTAATTCACATGACTTACAGCAAGTTCCTGTAATGCTAGTGAGTAAATCTTTGGCATTACAAGATAGTCCGCATCAGTGGTGGGTTTCAAAATTTTTTACTATTGGTTCTGTGGGTGTAGCTTGGTGGGCATGGCATGGCATGGTGGAGGTGGCTTGGTGGGCGTGGCAGGACTGTAAAATCTCCGTTCCCACCCCACTCCAGGGGAAGGATACTGTAAAATCTCCATTCCCTCCTCACTCCAGGGGAAGGTTACTGCAAAATCCACATTTCTTCCTGATCAGCTGGGACTTGGGAGGCAGAGAATAGCTGGGGGCAGGGCCAATCAGAATTTTTACTACCGGTTCTCTTAACTACTCAAAATTTCCGCTACTGGTTCTCCAGGACTGGTCAGAATCTGCTGAAACCCAACTCTGGTCTGCATGATGCACCATAGTGGTTTGCAATGGTCGAACCTGGATATCTCCAGTTCTAAGTTGCCTCTTTTAGAGTTGAGATGAGATAAAGTTCCTTTGTTGGGAATGATAGTAAAAAAAAACAATCCCCTTCATATTTGATCTCAGCTCTTAGAGTAATCATGTTCTTAAAGGCACTTAGACATATGGCACTAACTACTTTTGTGAAGGTTCAGTAATCCTTTCTATAAGCAGCTTACCATGAGGCACCTGTTTTCTGCTATTAGCCTAAAATACTGTAAATGGGCAGCTGGTATTTCTGTTTTGTTGTTAAAATATTCAAGAGTATGTGGGTTAAAATCAAGTATTAACCATCTTTTTTTGGGTAATATTCTACACAACAGGGTGGTTCATATATAAAAGGAACGGACACCCAAGACTTTTCTGATGTGGACATAGTTCTTTTTAGCAAAGCTTTTGCCAGTTTAGAAGACTGCCAAACGACAACTCCAGAGGTCCTAGAAGGGTTAGGAAATGCCCTAATAAAATCCTCATGGACAAGCAGGTTTGCAACTTACTGTATATTTGTTTCATGTTTTTTGTCTTCTACTTCGATTCTCCCTGCCCTCCCTTAATGTACACTAAAGCTGTTACATTAAAGTATCATTATATCTTTTACTTTCTTCTTCTTTTAAGGTTAGTCATGCAGAAGCAGACAAAGTTTTCCTTGAGGTTTTATTTTATGTGTTATAAAAATAATCATGGTCACTCATTTGACATCATGCCTTGCTACGACATGTTTGCATCTGTGTTATCAACAGGTAAGATGTGGCTATTACTTGGGAAAGAGGTTCTTCTTCCTCTCACCAAAACATCACTACTGGGAGTTCTACATTAGGATTTTGATTTAGATTGATGCAATATTTCCAGGTGCTCACAATTTGTAAGGTTTGGTTTTGGTTAAGATCTAAAGGTACAGTAGGTCAAAGCAGCATCATTAGTCTTATAGATTGCTTGGTGTTAACAGGTCCAAAAGAGAGCTTTTATCACAAACTGTACCTTTGCCGTGATGATGATAAGATCCAGCTGTATACCATGGCCTTATTGAAATACCAAGTTGAATTTGTCAAAGCATCAACAGAAACAGTGAAGGATTTCATACGTTTAATGAAGCACTGGTTCAAAACTTCATTTGCTGAACCAACTAAAGAAAATAAGTAAGTTGCTAGCATTTAACGCTCTTGTTTTTTAAAATTTTCATATTTTTATGTTTCCCAGCTTTATAGTGGGAAATACCTTTAACACAGTAGAGATGTGATTCACAGATTTTTATATTTTTTCCATATCTTTTCCAGCTCCATATGATGGTTAATTTGTAAACAAATTAGAAAACATAAAGCAAAAACTTGGTGGCAATGGGGAGATATGAAAAAAGCTCAGCCCACAGCTCTTCCTAGGCAAGGAACAGTTAACAAATTGAAAGTTAAAAACAAAATGCATTTTTGCTATTAACCATTTCTTGCAATTGAAACTTCTCTGTCTGAATCTCTTTCTGTACATTTAGGTTTCGCAGGCTTCCCTCTTCCTATACAATTGAACTGATCACCATTTATGTCTGGGAACTGGCTGGAAAGCCCATCTTTTTCAGCTTTGTACAGGGGATGAGAGCTGTCCTGAAGCTTTTGACTCAGTATCAAGAGATATGCATCACATGGCACAGACACTACAGACCAAATTTTACAATTTTTCAGAAAATGTTTTTGAAGCAAAGCAGGTAATTAAGGCTTCCATATACTTGATTGTTCTTCATTTATAGTCCCAATCTAGCAAATAGAAGGAGCAACTGGGCATGTGATATTATATTCAATGGTTGGCAGTTCAGCGGTTCGAATCCCTAGTGCCACATAACGGGGTGAGCTCCCGTTACTTGTCCCAGTTTCTGCCAACCTAGCAGTTTGAAAGCACGTAAAAAATGCAAGTAGAAAAAATAGGGACCACCTTTGGTGGGAAGGTAACAGCCTTTGGTGTTTAGTCATGTTGGCCACATGACCACAGAGACGTCTTCGGACAGTGCTGGCTCTTCGGCTTTGAAACGGAGATGAGCACTGCCCCCTAGAGTCAGGAATGAGCACATACTGTATGTGCGAGGGGACCCTTTACCTTTACCTATGCTTTTGTTAGTATATGGCTGCTGTTTCACTTATGGAGCACAAGTCTGCTTGCTCCATATTTCTGAGTTCTGCTCCAGACACATTTTAATAGCCATCTGAAGGATTAAGTTATTGCTTTGTGAAAGGGACAAGCAGGAAGAGTTGGAACTCTAGAGTGGATGAGAAGGGATGTATGCATGTGTGAACATTAGGAATAGATGAACTCAACCAAGTGTCTTGTCGCATGGCATATTTGAATGCCCAATAAATAAATATCACTTGCCAATACAGGACATTGTCTCTCTCTCTTAGGCCATTTGTGCTGGATCCTGTTAACCCAATGTTCAATGTGTGTGAAAATAGCAATGCTTGGGATGAAGTAGCCCACGTGGCCAGACAGAGTCTCCTCAAGCCCCTCTTCAATGGCATAGCAGCAAAGGAACCTTGGCTTTTTACAAGCAACTGGTGAACTAAAGTAGGTCTTTATTACAATCAGCAAGGTGTCCTACTGCTAGGAGAAAGCCACCGTATGAAAATGAAATTTACAGACAAAGAGCCACGGCACATACGTATTTTACTTGCAATTTCCTCCCCTTTTCAATAATAAAATAGGAGGGCAGCTGGTGAATCAGAGGAGCTGACATAAACTATGACATTTTCTTCTACTTCACTCCCCATATCCACAAACAGTTGCGCACAACTTTTGTTTCTGTGACATTCCACCCCATGTTTCCAAGGTAAACATAAGAAGAAGAAGATAAGAAATGGAAAAAGGAGAAAATTTAGGTTGAAAGCAACTGACGGCATTGAATGCAAATCAATGGGCCTGACTGCTTAGAGATTTCAGAAGACTCATATTTAAATATATGTCTAAAATAAAATCAGATGAACTTTGTTCTCTGCACCTTTCTATTTTCTTCTGCCTTGCAAGTGGCAGATTAGTTTTCTCTCTGGACCAACTTGCTTCTCTTTTGACATCTTTGACATCTCATTACAAATTTAGGCTTCAAGAACACTTGTCTCATCCTAAAACAAATCACAGAATGAAACAGGCCTTACAGTAAGTTTTTATGCCCCAGAGAAATAAGCAATCACAGTAAGTCTCTTTTTTCTGTGTTTTACATGTATGCCAAACATTCATTTGCTTTATTTTCTGACAAAGTTTCAGAACACTTTATTTTACAGAATTACTGTCCAAATTCTACATATAAGGGTGATCAAACAGAATACGAAATACACAATAGCCATTTTTAATATGATGGTTCTTCATTTGCCCATTCTTGTAATTCTGTATAGACAATGGATCTTATTTTAATACTAAAATAATTTGCTGTAGCACAAGGATGACAACTGTAGATGAACACTAAAAAAGCCCCCAATTTACTTGGTTTGCTACTATATAGCATTTTGTGGCAATGTTGTGAATATAAGGTTATTCACAGTGATATTGTAATATACATGACTTTTTTGTGTTATACATAGCCACACTGCATCTGACAATCAGAGTAGGTTGTCTGGACTGTGCTTGATGAACAACGTATTGTGACACAGAAACAGTGAAGAGCTAATCAGCCAAGATTACTGCTAAATCAGAAATCCATGATGAATGAAATGCTAGTAACACTGAATAATTTTGTTTAAGATTAGGCAATCCTAAAAGCAGATTAAAATTCAGTTGTTAAATTATCATTGTTTCAAGATAGATGGAAAACATTATTACAGGAAATGTGCTCATGATTCCAAATTACTGTTTTCAATGCCAAAATACATGTGATTTTTCTTTTCTGGGGGTGGTGACAGTCAGTAAAGCTGAGAACACCTGAGAAGTGACTCCAAAGTGTTTCAGACTTTGCATGAGAACAGCACCTCTTTGCTATTTTTGCAGAGCAATTCATCTTTTTTGAAGCTTCTGTGCAATCCGGAAAACGATGCATCTGCTTTAAGGAATCCAAATTTGAATTTCTGCACTCCAGAACTGGTAGCTACACACTTCATATTATTCTGACTCTTCCAGCATTGATTTGACATTGTGTTGATATAGCAGACAGTCTTACCATGCTAAGTATTTACAGAACCTGTTTCTGTATGGGAATTTTGAGTAAAATGTGTAGTTATTTCAATTGTGGTTCAAAGATATTGCCTTCTTTCTCTGATTTGCAGAGGAAAATAAAATAGTCTAGCAAACAATGCAGTCATTTGATTCCTTATTCAGAGACAACAAGCTTACATGTTATTTCTCTAATTTATTTAGCAAATTAGACCAAAGTTGGCTTCTTTCAACTACCTGAGTCCCAACCCCCCACTTTCTTAGGTCAAAATAAATTGATATAGATTTGCTACAACTAAGTATATTTTAAAATTATCTCATTGTTCTTTTTGAGAAAATGTCATTATTTTTAATATGAAAACTTTATTGTTCCCTATTTAAAAAGACTAGTCAATTTATACAATGTTGGTGTTTTTTGCATATTGCAAGGATATTACTTCTTTCTTAAATGTCTCTCCAACGAATAAACTCAATTAATACACCAAAAGCTCTGATCAACAATACTTAACTAACTGCTTCTTCTTAAAGAATTTAGAAGCCTAAATGTTATTATTACTTAAACAGCTACTACAAAAAATCCCTCGTTCTATTCTCAGATTTATTGTCAGTTTTAGGCATTGCCCATCTGATGAAAGAAGGATAAACTGAAGCCTATGTCCTTTCCTTACTTCCTGGGAACTTTAGTTTGATATACAAGGAGTCCTTTTGTATTTGGGATACTTTCTTCTCATCAAGGAAGAAATCTGAGACTTTCAGCTTAGTACATTACACAGTACACTAAGTAAGGTAAACAGTTACTTCTTATTGATCTGAATAACCAAGATGCAGCCATACAATAATCCCATCTCTCAAATGTAGGCTAACGATAGCCACTGAGGGCTAGGCTCATGCGATCATCATTTGAAGAGGTAGTTGCAGAATCGCTATACAGCTGACTCAGTGCCAGGCCAAGGATTTCTTTTTTTTCTTTGTAAAACCGCAACTCTTGCCCGGCTTTCCTTGCTTCTTCGAGCTCTCTAAGCGCCACTTGTAGCTCTTGTGATATAATGCCCGGAATTTCTTGCTCTTTCATGAGCCAGTCCAGTGCCATATGACTTCTCATCCGTTCATCTAAATTGTATTGGGAATAGTAGGAAATCACTTCCTATGACCCACCCGCCCCAAAAAGAAGAGTTAGCAATCAATATAGCAAATTAAACACATCTTAAAATATAGATGTTGGAGAACATAACATATCCCACCAAAGAAATATGTCATGAACTGCAGACCTAGTTGTGTAGGAGCTTTAATGTGAGCAATTAAGAGGGCTGTGAGCCAGTCTGGTGTAGTGATTAAAGGTACTCGGCTCGAAACTAGGAGAATGTGAGTTCTAGTTCTGCCTTAGGCATGAAACTATCTGGAAGATTTTGAGCCAGTCACACTCTCTCAGCCCTAGGATGAAGGCATTAACAAACCACTTCTGAAAATATTGCCAAGAATGTCAGCCATATGACACTGTAATGTCAGCTATATGACATAGACCAGACCAAAAAAGAAAATGCACAAAGTCCTAAAAATACTTTGATTAAGGTTGGCTATAGTACCAAAATCCTGCATGTTTGCATTTCCTTCACCTGTCAAGGTCATCCTTTTTTAATGTCATACAAGGCAACAAGCTCTGAAGTCACCCAAAGTCATCATGACTTGAAGGCACACCCAAAAGCCTTAGGTTAATGTACAGTAAGGACTGAATTAGTTTCTAATGTCATAAAATTAGGCATTGTATTTGACAGAATGTAAAGCCCTTTTAATTATTGCTTTCATATTTCCATACCCATTTGCTCACAATCTGCCATTTTGCATGCTTTTTGGCTATGTATAAAGTGCATCACCAAATGGGATAAAAATGGGATATTATTTACATTTTAATATCCCAATTTACATTTCAGTTTGTTATCTACATACAGTATGATTAGAATCCAGGCTCTCTCCAAAGTTTCTCTTTACCATTTTACCACCAGCAAAAACTGATATTATCTGTGATTGTTATTTTTTTTTTAATTTATATGCTGCCCTTCTCCGGAGACTCAGGGTGGCTTACAATGCATTAAGCAATAGCCTTCATACTTTTGTATA
>JANHZT010001599.1:102269-113248 GCA_032468215.1 Stegonotus admiraltiensis | reverse complement strand
GTCTATTTCTCTATTTTTACAATAGGTGGTTTAACTCTACAGACTTCTTTTAAAAGTGGCTTTAGTTCATTGCAAACATCAAATCCTTTTTCTGTTAATGTTGTACTATCACACACATTTATTGGACGTGCATCCATTGAAAGAAATAGCTTTTTGGATGCTACACTATTTAATTGTCTTTTTACTATAATAAATTAAATAAATTATTACGTAAATAAATATTATGAAACTATTGTGATAGAACCATGAGTGTTGCAGGTGGATTGCTAAGGACCTTACACAAAAGGAAATATTTTCCATGGTCCACTCTGAAAACATTTTGGCATTTATTCCAGTAAAACACAGTCTTCCCTTGATCTGGATATTCTACTCTTAGCAACAGGAACCCAAGAAAATAGAAACCAAGAGCAAAGCTGTAAGAGCTAAACTTTTAAAGGAAGTTTGTTCATTGGACAGAAATGGTTAGAGAGATGGAACATCAAAACAACAAAAACAACAACAAAACAAAACAGTACATATAAAAACCATCCTGTATTTCTTGACAATTCTGGACAAATGAATCACACAAAGGCCACCACAAATACCTGAAATTCTAGCATTGTTTTCCCCATGTTTGATTCTAGCATATAATGATATGCTCCAATACTTGTGCTTGGATCATCTGCATCATTTAAAGTACCCTTGAAAGGAGAAAGAGATAAATTAAAACTGAATTATGAAAGCTCATTTTAAGCAGAGAAAAAAATGTATTCAGTTTTTACACCTCATGTAGGCATGAATCTTTTCCAACAAAAGCAATGAGATACTTTTTATGTAAAGTATACACGTTATATAAAAACTAGTGTAAGCCTTAATTAAGTGTACAGGTAGTCCTTGACTTACATTCATTTAGTGACTGTTCAAAGTTATAATGGCACTGAAAAGAAGTGACTTATGACTGGTGTTCACATCTCTGACCGTAGCAGCATCCCCATGATCATATGATCAAAATTCAAGTACTTGGCAACTGGCATATATTTATGACAGTTGCACTGGCCAAGGGTCATGTGATCGTCATTTATATCCTTCCCAGATAGCTTCCAACAAGCCAGATTTGCTTAACAACTGCAATGATTTTGTTAATCATGATGGAAAAAAGGTGATAAAATGGGGCACAATGCACCTAACAATTGTCTTACATAGCAAGAAATTTTGTACTCAATTGTGGTTGTAAATCAAAGCTTACCTTACTTTCTTAGCATTTATCCACATCTTCCTTTCGTATTTAAAAAAGAGCAATTACAAGAATTGTCCTGTTAGAAGTTGTGGTCTGATATAAGCTACCTGTGCTAGATCTGATTTTCAATTTCTCCTGGACAGCAGCAGATTTTTAAGCAAATATTTTCCATAAATGAGAGAATCTACCTGGTCTCTTCAAGGCCAGCTTACCTAGCTACCATATTACTTGCTTATTTAGTACCGTGTTTCCCCAAAAATAAGTCCCTACCTTATATCTTTTTTTAACCCTGAAATAAGCGCTTGGCCTTATTGCCATGTGCTGAAAAGCCCGATTGGGCTTGTTATCAGGGGATGTCTTATTTTGGGGGAAACAGGGTACATGCAACTTACTGACTAGAATTGTTATAGTGATTCAGAGAATAATAATGTAACAGATCAGAGGTGTTTGCAGGAGGAGTCAAAAAAGTCAAGATGGAGGCTGGGATCACACATTGAAAGCACAGCCCTTTTCACATGTAAAGAATGGGGTGGTGTGAATGTGTGTTCACAAGCACTATATTGACCTATGCCCAGGAATGGAATTGCATTTCTCTCTCTCCCTCCCTTGTACACAAAAACCTGGTGTGAGAAAGCTGCATGTTTGCAGAAGGGATAATACCTCCTGGAACCTTCCTTTGCTCTCTCTCTCGCTGCCTTTCTCCTTCTTCTTCCCTTTTTATGAGAGCTTTAAAGTTCAACTCAAAACTAGTGTTGTAAGTGGACTTGTAGAGTTTGTCAAATTGCTTGAATCAAAACTTTATACCCAGTGCTATTGTTTTCCATACTGTGGCAACCATCTAAAATGAAATACTTGCTGATTTTATTTCCTTTTTCTTTTTAACAATCTTTCTGGAGAAGCTGTGCAAAGCTGAACAGAGCATTGTCCACAACATGGTTTCTGCACTGGAACTGTTAGCAGATTTATAGCTTTGGAAATGCAAGAACGTGAGCACGGGGTTGCTACAATATTTATGCTGGCTGTTAAATATCCCCGAGGACCACTGCTTAGAACTCTGTGATTTTAAGCTTTTACCTTAGAAAATTCCCAATGAAAAAAATACATATTGCACGAAATGAATTTTCTTTAGAAAGTCACATGTAAATTAATAATGGCTTTGTTTCCCCAAATGTATAGCATTGTTCTCAAAAATAGAACCGGACGCTTAAAAGCCTTTTTCAGGACTTGTAAAGAGGTTTGAAAAGAAAAATTTCTTTCACTTGCAGACCTCCTCTACTTTATAAATTCACCATAATGTTAAACACTTTCTCCATCTACCTAGAGTCATACAAGCAAAATGTTTAGTAGAGGAGGAAGTGTGTTATTTGTTTTACCAGAGGTCATCCCTTTCTAAGTAATTCCAGTCCACCTGTTCCTTTCCTATCAGCAATTTCTTCCATAGTGAGGGAAATATTTCATTATGTTTGTTGGAATTGACTAAAGTAATATATTCAGCAGAGGTCAGCATGTTTATTTTCTTTCTATAACTTTTGTTGCATTATTGATTAGATTATCCACAAGCTTTTACTGTAATAGATTTCTGCCCCACTACCAATAACCGTAAGATATAATATGGCTCCAGTAAGATTATCTTTACCTGTCAATCCCAAATTCATTAGATATACTTCCATCATGATGATGGGGATGGAGGGGGATGAATTCATTGTCTCTCCTTCTGTTATTTTATCTGTGAATCGCAGAAGTTGGCAGGAACCAAGTGTGTCTATTGGCTGTATAACTAAAATGAGCAACTTTTTCTTATGTTGTGTTTGAAGTGCACTAAATATTGCATTCCCTCCCTCCTTCCATATGAATTTCTGAAGCTAATACAAGGCAGTCTAAAACCTCACATCACCTACTCTTGTTATATGTATAGGCTTTTATATATACATAGTTAATTGTCCTTTAGAAATATTTGGACCACCAAAACCAAATTATATATTTCTCTTCTAATGTTTACTTGTGCAGTATTAGAAAACTGGAATCTTTGGCTGGCATATAGAAAAGTTATAGGGGTATCTAACTGAGTTTTAGAACTGTTCATAGTCTTATTTCAAGGGAAGGAATGGATTTAATGTTTAATAAATCCATAATATAAAGAATTTATTTTTTAAAAATAGCTATATTATAACCTGCATTTACTTGATGTTTTTATATCTTTATAACTAGGAAACATATTCAATGCCTGTTCAAGAAGAACATAATGATTATTTTTAAAATTATCTATTAGTAAATGCAGAAACTTCCATGATGGGACACAGTAGCTAATGACAACATACGGTAACTGTAAACCAAGACATGAAAAAATATGGAGGCAACCCCAAATGCAGATGTTAACATCTGATTCTGTTTCTGTTTCACAAAAGCTCTTGCCAACTTATTTCCTTGCCAGAGGCAATGAAATAATAAAGAAGAAAGGACAGAAATATAGGAAAATGAATAAAAGGGCTCAGATAATTCATACTTCTGTTTTAGCCTTTGGGCCATTACTGACTTTCCTTATATTTTATAACTCATTTCAAGAAAGTATATATTCTCTGAGGTAATGGCAGGATATAACTAGACATTTTTAAACATTTGTCTTAATAACATTAACATTAATTGATACACTAAGTATGCATGAGTGACTATTGAATGTATATATTTTTTCTTTCATTGCTTCAATGACCTAGTGATCGGTAAAACAATATTTCTAATTCAGGTTTATGCTTGGATTATATACAATGTTCTACTTTTTATTGAAAAGAAAATACATTTTCTGTATTGAAACTGGATAATCAAGACACTGATGTGACTCAGAGCAGCTCTGGTCAACTTCCTGAGTCCTATTTTTGATGAGTGCTCTACACAGCATGAGTGAGTGGCTGTTAGCTCGAGTAAAATGTGGAAATTATGTCCAACATGTCTCCCATCTAAGTCTCTTTAGAGTTCAGCTTTCCAGAGCCAAATCAAATAAAAACTTTTATTTAGGTTTTGGTGCCTATTTTACTTTTTATCTTTACAGCTTTATTTCAAAATAGGTAATGGTGGTAGGAGCCCTGGTAGCACAGTGGTTAGAATGCAGTATTACAGGCTAACTCTGCCCACAGCCTGGAGTTTGATCCTGATGGGTTCAAAGTTGACTCAGTGTTCCATTCTTCTGAGAATCTGTAAAATGAGGACCCAAATTGTTGGGGGGGGGAATATGTTCACATTGTTAAGTGCCCAGAGAGTGCAGTAAGCACTATAGGGTGGTCTATGAGTCTAAGTGCTATTGATATTGTTGTTGGGATATGTCAGAAGCTAAATCAGAGCCCACATGCAGTTTTTGCCTCTTTTTAAAAATCACTTCCAGAGCACTAGACCCCATACAGTTCACTTTGATTTTGTCAGTCTATATCTCATCACAAGCAAAATGTAATTGATGTTGTAACGTTGGTGAAAATACAGTATGAGTGTCTTAAATCTGAACACCTATTTTCCCATTTGCAATCAAACAAAAATGTTCAACTCTACATCCCACTGACATCACCATATCATCTTACTGTCTATATTGGAGACAGTACAGTTTTAAAGCCTAAACTGCAGCTCTGATTTTTTTTTTAAAAAAAACCTTCTTATTTCTGGCATATGTAACATCAGTGCTTGTAACTTCTATTACTCAACAATAAGCTGGAAAAACCTGATACGTTCCCCTTAAGAAACAAAGTAGATTATGGATTTTTAAAATTTAGCCTTGACTTGTATGTAGTGAGGGAAAGGGTGTTTGAGTCAAAAGGGGGACATTCATCATAGTGGCCAAAATGTTTCAGTCGAGACCCTCACATACTGCTCTTACGTGAATAGCAATAGCAATAGCACTTAGACTTATATACTGCTTCATAGTGCTTTAAAGCCCTCTCTAAGCGGTTTACAGAGTCAGCATATTGCCACCAACAATCTGGGCCCTCATTTTACCGACCTCGGAAGGATAGAAGGCTGAGTCAACCTTGAGCTTGGTGAGATTCGATCTGCCAAACTGCTTGTAATTTTATCATAAATGCAGTACATAGGAATACAGCACACAAAATGATGGCGAATACTTACACTGGTGGAAGACACAGCTTCCTGGACACTCTCCATAATGAATTCCTTTGTGATCCTGCGACAAGGCAACTCATTGAACAGAGAATTGATAAGAGCCACTTTTGCAGCATCTCGTCGTGCTTCTGCCCTACTCAAGGAACACTAAAATACAAATAAATGTAAGAACTGGGACAAAATACTTCCCATCTTTATATAAGATGAGGTTGTCCTTATTGTACTTAACACTAAAGAGAAGAATACTTGATGACCTGAAATCTTAAAAAGAAATCATTCTTCTGAGATGAGTCATCATCAGCTGAATGTTCCCACATGGTTGCCAGTTTTCACTTTTTCTGGGGTTAGAAGAACCATTTTGTTTCTTTGTAATTCATGTGGAACTGCTTGTTTTGTACAGACTCCAATAATACTCTGAAGCTTTGGTCATTCACCCATCTCATAAGAATAACTTAGACAGCTGCAAAAGGTGTTGAAAAGGGCAGCCAAAATAATCAAGGAGCTGGAGCACCTTTCTTCTGTGGAAAGACTGAAATATTTGGAGATTTTAAAGTTTAGAGAAAAAGAAGTAATGGTGGGGTGATGAGATTTATAAAACAGTGCATAATGAGAATAAAAGGCACATTCTTCTACTCAGGTGGTATATTTAAACTCAAGGCAAACACAATGAAGCTTATGGACCATATATTGAGACAGGCAAATAGTAACAACAACACCATAAATATTTGTATGCCATGCCAAATCACAATTATCAGGATTCTGGTTTAGCAGAAAACAAGGACAGTTAACACATGATATTTACTCCTACCATGTCTTCCAATTGACAACTTAGGAAGAAAACTATAGACAGCCTGGAGGCTTGTTTACAACTACAGAAGTCAGAGTGATGTCATATGCACCACAATATTTGTGCAAATGAAATTGCAATTCCTCACTGATGTTTCTTGCTTGTCCTTACAGACTTGTTTACTCTGTCAATAGTATCCAGCACTTGTTCCACTTGAAACAAGTCAGGGAAAACATCTATACCAGGGGTGTCAAACTGGTGGCTCATGGCCTCGATGCATCACGTGCAGGCTATGCCCATCCCAGCTTCGTGAATGGGAAAAACATGATGAAATGTCATGTGATGGCAACGTGACGCAGCGAGTTTGACACCCGTGATCTATACCAAGTTTATTTCTTTGGCTAACTAAAATAATACTTAAAAATACTATTTAAGTATTTAATATGAATTTTATATTTTTAATTTTACATTGTCAAGAGAGAGTGAGATGGGAGGTCTGAACATTTGATAAATAAATAAAGGTTTTTTTTAAAAAAAAAACCCTAGCTTGAATAATACAAGTCGACTATGAATAATTGGTTTACTGGTGTCCATTGGCAAAGAAACTAATGGACACAATCCAAGCAACATGTGCTAGCTGCTGATTCCCTGCTAAACTAGCATTCAGGAGATTCAGGTTGAATGCTGGCTCACTGCCTTAGTTATGGGAAAGACTAGCAAGAACAGAATAGGGAGTAGCTGTCCATAGTTTGTTAGTTCTACCTACTGATGTTTTCTGCAATTTACATAGTCTATGGCTAATTGGATAGTTCAAGAGAATGGCTAGTATTCCATTTCCTAAACTTGTCCAATCTTTTTTTGAATACTATTTAAGCTCATTACCACTGCCAATTTTTTGCAATGCTGAATTTTGCATAAGTCTAGTTTGGCAGAGAAACAGATGCTTCAACACTCCCTTGATGCAATGAAGACTGCTCCTTCTTCAGTGTGATTAAATATCGGTAGCATTGGCCTGTGCTTGTTATAATTGCTAGCATTTTCCCTTAAACAAAATCCTTACAAGAAAGATAAAATTCATTTTCCTTCCTACTAGCTAGTTCAAATGTATTTTGAAAAATCTACTAAGAAGACCCCTGAACAATCTGTGAACTTTTTCTTGCACATCTTTTACAACTTTCTTGAATTGTCTAAGTCAATGTACTTCACCAGTTTTCTTCTATTAGTTTTAACCTTCTCTTGTGGGTTATATGAATATTTA
This sequence comes from Stegonotus admiraltiensis, assembly GCA_032468215.1. Classification (NCBI taxonomy): domain Eukaryota; kingdom Metazoa; phylum Chordata; class Lepidosauria; order Squamata; family Colubridae; genus Stegonotus; species Stegonotus admiraltiensis. Next base: position 105,889 of record JANHZT010001599.1, on the reverse strand, counting down.
CTTTTTCAAATTCCTAGACAAAATTCAGAACTGCATGCTTTTAATAATAAACCTTATTATAAAAAGCAATCCAAACAATTTAGATTTAAACCATCTTTGCAAAGGCTAAACCCAGTAAAAAGGCAAGATAAAAGAAACTATTTATTTTAAGTACGACCAGCAAAGTAACAGATCAAAGAGACTGCATAGATTTAAAAGCAAATAGAAAATCTTTGCAGGCTGAGAGATTTACACATCAAGAATAATTCTTACCTCTTTTTTGAAAATAATTGGTGACACAAAAGTTTAAGTAGTTTTGAACATTATATTTTAGTTCCTGTACCTATGTTTTCTCCTGTGACCTTCTTAATACCCATCCTCATATAAGCAATATTCATCATTCTGGGAATTCATGAGAACTGTGGAAATCTTAGCCATTTTTTTTCCCCTGAGGGCAAAGGTATTTCCACAGATTGATCTACAGAAGTGTTTTTAAAAAGTATAGCAATATTTGTGGGTGAAAAGAATGAAGTGGTTAGTGTGAACATGGGAGGGTGTCCACCCCTTTTAGTTAATGAAGGCAAAGCAATACAGGGCAAGGCTGGCAGAGGAGCCTGCCGAACGCCACTAGTCAGCTGATGTAAGCTAGTTTGCCCCCTGTGCTGCACCAAAGATAGGCATGCAAGCACCAAATAGAACGGACTAGCAATTTAGGCTGTCAGGACTGCATTATGTCTAGCATGTACTATAGGTTTCCCTGACATTGTATGCCTTATGCTAAATAAATAAATGGACATGTTGTATGCTGTGTTCTAGATTCCCTCGCAGTGATGTACTGGTCTAAACGAACAAAACAATTGTAGATATTAGATGCGTCCAAGCAATGTGATAGTGTACTAAATTGTTTACAGTGCATACTCTACAACTATGAAAGAAATTTCAATATTCAGCATTAGGTCTAACATTAGGTCTAAGTCAGGACCAACATTAGGTCCTGACTTAGAATTTAATGACAATGGATTGGCAGTAGAAATGAAGTGCAGGAACCAAGCATATGAGGCAAGTGAAAATTTCCAGGCAGCTGAGGATTGGCTGGGCAAGGTGGACTTTTCAGAAAGTTGAGGAATTTGGCAATTTGGTATATGGGTATTTTCAGCTTAAAAGAAGACCAATACAGTATAATTTTAAAATGATTCTCACCGCCAGACTCAATGACAAACTGCATTAATAATCGTTATAGAAGTTACTCCTAAAAGAAATCAACCCTGACTGTTCTTTGGAAAGATAGATACTGAAGCTGAAGCTCAAATACTTTGGCCACCTAAAGAGAAGAGATGAGTCACTGGAAAAAAACCCTGATGTTGGGAAAGATTGAAAGCAGAAGAAAGGGACAGAAGAGGATGAGATGGATAGATAGTGTCATTGGTGCAATGAACATGAACTAGGACAAACTCTAGGAGGCAATGGTGGAAAGAAGGGCCTGGTATGCTATGATCAATGGTCATGAAGGGTTGGACATGACTTAGTGACTGAACAATAACAATAGAAGCTCCTGCAGAGTAAACACATTTCCTTGTGGTTCCCTTTTAAATCGAAAACAATTTGAGTAGCTTTTTTTATGGACTCTGAAGAGTTTTAGAAGGCTTCTGTTTGCTCTGTGGGCAATCTGTTGCATGTGTCCAGCCTTAGTCTGTAATGTATTGAACAATGAGTAATACAGATACGTTGAAATCAAACCAATAAGGTAATCCCAATGAATTTAAGCTCTATTTTTTTAAAAAATAAGATGATTTCAGGCCTTGTACCTGTTAAATCCCTACACGTCTATTGATTCCTCATTCTGTGAAACTTTATTTTCAAGGGTACATAGTATGGACCAGATTAATCAATGGAAGCTGAATCTTTTGTTTCTTGTTTTACAGCTTTTCATGCACATTCTCTTGCTTTCTAAGATGATATTCCCAATACTTTCTATTTCAATCTTTGCTTCCAGATTCCTCTTAAGATACCAACATCTTAGTACAATTTCTTTCTCTTCCATAGATAAAGGAGAGATGGAACCACAAGGATCTAAAATATCTTTAATTCACTACTTATAATTTTGAAAGCAGAATCGTTAGAAACTGATTTGGGCTAACAAGAAATTCAAAAAGTGATCTCAGAAGTATGTTCTCATATTCTCTTGTCATTTATTTCGGGCTCTTCTCATTGTAAAGTATCTTCTGAAAAATGCTGCTTTTCACATTAATTTTTGGAAGAATGGAACCACGTTTGCCTGATGCAAGCAATGAATTCTAAATTACAGAGGCTTATTTGCTGTACTGAAAGCTCTCTGCTTGTTCCATGAATATGCTGTTTATCAGTTGTGTTGGTCTTCTTTGTAAGCTTTTGCTATCCTTATGGCTACTGACACTTAATAATATTAGATCTAGATCCATTTCTTAACCAAAGGGAATATAGGTAAGTTGATCTTGTGTTTTTTTTCCTATGCCTGTCTATGGACCAGTATCCCCACTACATGTATTAGATTAGGGAATATGTTAACTGTCATGTATAGAAATGAGGACATCTCAGAAAAGTGTTTCATAATTAAAGAAGCATTGAAGAGATGGGAATGAGAACAGAAAGCAAAAATATTAGCATCTGTTTACAGTTCCATGGGAAGGAAATACACTTGCATTGTCCAAGGAACATAGAAAGTGATCTCGTAAGAAATAATTTGTCTATCACAGGAATTTTGTATGTGAAAATTATGCTTTCTCACTTTCACAATAGCCTTCTTTGAGCTGCGCTTCTTCAAGAAAATCAGAATAAGCTATGACTCTTCTTTGTCCAGAGTTCCTTTCAGAGACATAGCAGAAATGAGATTGCAGTACCATGGAAATGTGATGAGGTCTCCCCCCGCCACCTCCACACATAACTGAGTTTCCTGATGGCTATTTGATTCCCTGACCCTGAATACTGGAAAATTTGGCTGTATCTATTGAAATATTTTGCAGGTATAGGAATATATTTTGATCACGTAAAAGGAGGCATAAACCCAAGAAGTTATAACTTGGGTATATGATACAGCTACTCAGTTGCCCAAATCCTTTTATTTAAATGAAACTGAAGAAAATGTGGTTTGGGGGCTATAATTGAAAGATCTTATTTGTCACAATCCTCACAGCAGCTTATATGTAGCTTGAAGATTAAAGGAAGGGTATACAAAATATCCCTAGATAGAAACAGAAGGTAGAGACTGGGGCCCAATTGCATGCCTTCTAAGAGTCAAGGATGTGATTTCAGGAAGTTACCTAAGGCTGCAATGAAGGAGATGAAAACCATATGTTCATGTATTTTAGGTGATGATTGTCCATGGCCAGTGAATTAAAGATTTTTGTAAATCACAATAAACTAGGAATAATAAAACTGAGCTCTTCCTAATGTAGAAATAAATAATGTCTTTTTGTGTAAAAAGATCTATTAACCCTAACCCTAACAGAGCTTTGTAGAAATATATTTTAAGTTAAAAGTATGTAGTTTAAACACTGCTTCAGCCCTGTTTAGTTTTTTAATTATGAATGAATCTTCAGGGGGCGAAAAGGGTTAGGTTATCAGTGCTAAAGAAGTGGATATTTAAATGAATGGAGTAGAGTAAG
>JANHZT010001599.1:61953-74543 GCA_032468215.1 Stegonotus admiraltiensis | reverse complement strand
AGGCTTAAAGTTGCCAAGGCTGGAGACTCCTGATCTAGTTGGGAGACCTCATAGTATAATTGTTTACATTAAATGAGGACAGTTCACATGTAATTGAAGTGACATATTTTGGCTTATTCCTTCTGAAATAAGGAAGAAACTATTTCTGTGGGGGTTTTTTCCAAATAGCAGTGACTGGCAGCTTATCAGTTTACCACATTGGAAGTAAAGGAGCCTTAATAGAACTGTGCCAGGCAAGCACTGATACTTACAGTGGGTAGCCACTGACAAGTTCCATTACTACTGCATGTCTGTTGTAGTCATATGGTTTTGGAACAGGAAATTGTCTGTCATACAAAGCCTGGTCAAGGAGAAATACACACAGACAACGTGAGTAAATAAATTTCCTTCTGAAGAGCAAATAATTGTTCTAATCTATTACATTAACTTTTGTGAATAGCCCAAATACATTTGTACAAATTATGCACTAATATAGGAGTGGCAGTGTTATATCAGGCCAAAGATCCCGCTCATTTATTAAGGTGGCCACTCAAAAAGTATAGACTGGAGAAAATGTCTGGACTTCCACTTCAACAAATGATATTAAAATAAACTATCATATATACTGGTGGATAACCTAAGAATTTTAGATGCCAAACTACATCCCTAAAACTGAGTTTGCCTCAACTGTGAATGGGCTTATAAAACAGTGCATTTGGCAAGACTTTTTTAAAATATAAAATAGCCATACATCTTGTATACAGCCAGAATTTGCTGTATACAAGCCCATCCACAATTTTTTTAACCAAATTATCATGAAAAATGCAGGTTGGCTTATGTGTGGGAAGGACACTTTTCATGGTATTTTGATTAAAAACTCAAGGATCAACTTATCAGCAGATGGGCTTATCTATGAGCATATGCAATATTTTTAAATGTGGTATATCCATTAAACATAGTAATTGGCAGTTATTACTAGTCACAACATCCATAAAATAGTTTGTCTGATTCCTTTTCAAAGATGTCCACCACAATCCTGTGACAGCAAATATCTAAGTTGGGGTTTTTTTTGTATGTCTGATTTTCCTGATTTGAATGATCTCAAGATCTATGGTTATATCATAAAAGAAAACTTTATTCATATCCCAAAATGCTATAAACCTAGTATTTTTTATTTGTGTCTCTTATAGCATATGCTCCAATTTCTATATTGTTTTGGTTGTATTCTCTGGATCTCTCTCTTTGTAGCATATTATTATAAAATATGCTACATATTTAGTAGCTATTATTATAAAATTTTATTTACTCTGCTACCACAGTGGTAAAATCTATTTTGTTTTTGTTTTTATTTAATAAAATAGAACAACAACAAAAGCAAAATAATAGTAAAAGAAAAAAATAAGAGAAAGATAAAAACAATATAACAACTTATTGGTAAATCTATTTGTGAATCACAATCATTGATGAGCTAAATGAACTCAAAACAATAAACTCGTGATGATTCTTACAAGACTTATCAGGAGCGTATTAGAGAAATATTAAAAAAAACCTGGGCATTCCAAATCAAACCATCATTTTAATAAGTGAAAAGGAAATTACAGGAAGGCAACCGAGCCTGGGATGTATCTTATTCTCAATTACAATTATCCTGAGTCATCAATCAGGGATATATAAGTAGTACCTTCATGTAGGCAAATTCTTTCATTGCAGCAAGACGTGAGAGATAGAGCCATGACATCTTGTGTCTGTGTTTGTGGTAATCACGCTTGTTTTTCAAGTTCCGAAAGGAGGTCCTCCCAAGCCTATGCAGTTTTAATGCAAGTTGCTCTTCTTTTTCATTTGCAACAATGTAAATATCTTTAAAATAAAATTTCATTCATACGTATGAACATTATCACTAAGCAGATAGTTTCAACAGTAAGCATTTTTTTGGTGGGGGGAGGAGAGAATTTACAAACAAAGGTTCTGATAACTTTCCCAACTTCTCCTTGCCAATTAAACTAGTGTTTAAAATACCTGATTCTTTTCCAACGCCCATTTGGTTCCCAACAGAACAGATCACATCTCGGGAAGTCAGTGTTTTCAATGCAAGGTAATCATACCCTCCGTTAGTTAATCTATAACCTTGGACAGCTGAAAAATTAAAATATGACAAAGTGTGCGTATGTTATTAACTTAATATGATTATCCTTCTGATTATATAACCCTGCAATTATATTGAACTATAGTTCTTAGCATCACCAATCATCCTGTTGTTTCTGCTTGATAAATATAACCTGGAAGGACTGACATTCTCCAGGTCTCAGCTATAAAAAAACTGTCTATCTGTGGACACTTCAAGTTATATATTCTTTGTAAATGAACTTACCCTGTGAAACAGGATCCACCCAGTGTTTGATGTGACTCTTTTTGTACAACTGTGAAAAGTTAGCTTTCCAGGAGACCTAGGGATTTGTTTCCTGGTAGCTACTGTAATAATACGAATTGGTCATCTTTCTTGACACGTATGTTGTTATATATTATGTCAATATATAACAATAATGTTGACTATGGAGGCCTTGTTATTTTTGGAGTTTGGTTTCACCAAGTTGATTGCAATAACCAATCTCAGAAAGAACAAACTGCCCAAGCAACATATATTCTGTTTTATTAAATGTGTTGGACACTGTCGCCCAAGGCAATGTGAGGACAAAAAGTTGGGAAAAACCATTTTAAATCACTGAAAGGATTCAAAATAGTTTATTTCAGAACAATCTCATAACTGTGTATTCAGTTCGAAAGAAACCTTGCACATACTAAGGTACAGCTCATGCTTCGTATTTAAGTATAAAGGGGTCTGAATGTATATAAAATGATGGAATGTCCTCTGTTTTCTATTATTTATATAATTTGAAACATGATAGCAAAATGCATTAATACAAAATTAACCTTTGTTGGTAAATATACACGTGCAAAGAAGAATAAAAACATCTGTACTTACTTTTAGTACGTTCATAAGCTATAAGTCTGTGTTTTGTTAATTCTTTCAGAATTTTATTACAGCCCCCATGTTTAAGACTGGCAATGGAGGCAATCAAACTAGGAGGGACTATTTCATGATTCTTCATGCCCATTTCTACCTATAATAATAATAAGAAAGAATAATAAATACAATGTATTATGATGCCTAACTTGATATTTTTTCTACACTTTTAAATGTATTTATATGTACTAATGTATATTTTGAATGCATGCATTTCCCTTAACATTGATAATCTGATAAAATATAGATTGTTTAGTTTTGAAATGGCATTCTCAAGGCAAATGAACAATAGAACAATTCTTGGCAGGCCTTAATTCGAGTCCAGATTAATCCCAACTCTGTATCTTCCAAAGGCATGTAATTCACACCAACCATTTAGTATAACTGGAGAAAATGAAAGTCACAGACTTCAGCATCCTCGGAAAGACTGGGTTAAAGTTTAATAGAATAAAATGGGCACACAAGGAATTTATCTTTGATGCATAAGCTCTCAATGTACATAGAAACAACAAAGTGATAAACATAGATACCAACAGAAGGTAATAGGAAAGATAGAAGGATAATAGTAATACAGCCCTACTCCATGGGTAAATATCCTAGGTGTGTATGAGTGTGTGTGTGTATGTATATGTGTGTATGTATGTATGTATGTATGTATGTATGTATGTATACACACACACACACACACACATATGTATAGACAACAGAACGGCATTTTTCTTCTTTTGGCATTTCCGTATTGGGGTGGTTCTGCTTTGGATCATCTTTCCAAAAGTCAGACTTAAGGTAAGTCAACATAACTTGGTAAATTAGCAAGATTCGTTTTTCTTGCCATGTACATGTATACATCCGAATTACAGATTGTGTTGTTTCTCTGTGTCATATAATACATCTGGGTATATGCATAATTTGGTATTTATTTATTTTGTCATGTTTATGTAGTGTATATTAGGGGGTGGGGTGGCCCTTTTGAGAGCTGTATGGAACGAAATTTCATTTTAATGAATGCCGATTAGTGTACATTCAAAGTGACAAAGTATTCTAGTCTATCCTATCGATATCTACTTAAAAAAACAAAAACAAATGGCAGCTCATCCGTAAACACACCTGGAAGCCCCAGATGTTCCTGAACCCCCAACGATTCCAGTCAGCATGCCTAAAAGCGAAGGGTTCTGGAAGTTTAAGAACATCTGGAGGGTCGCACGACCCCACTCCGGACTCAGGACTTTTACCCGGAGGAGCCATCCTAAATCTCTTGCAGGAGGAGACACGTGGCCGTCCCGACCAATTCAGATCTCAAACCGTCCCCTGGATTATATAAATCGAATCCGCCAACCCAGTCTTACCGCAGTGAGGACCCTAAAATGATCCCGGGAAAGGTATCGCAGTAAAACTACGTTCAATTTCCCCATGGCGTCGTCCGGACACTCGCCGGCAGGCCAAAGAAAAGCGACGCCTCAATCTCGCCCAAGACACCAGACTCGTTTCGTTTATTTGGGATACGCATGCGCGCTCCTCTTCCTGTTCTTCTAATGCGCACGCGCCAAAATGCACACGCCTCCTCCCCCTCCTCTCCGCGTTGGGGACCTATTGAGAGGCCGTTCTTCCTTGCGGATCCTGGCAGCTGTGTAAACGCGCCAGTAAAGCGTACCTCGGCGTTTGTAGCAAACCAATATAATTTGGGTCACAATGTGAAGAATTAGAGTATTGATAGGGAGATATTTACACCTCCCTAGAAAATCTTGGGTTTCTTCAGATTTGAGGGTTCTTGTCGTATCCATCTGACAGGGTCCGTTGCCGGGGAAACGCGTCGCGCGAGGGGAAGCACTGGAAAGAAGGGTCGCCCCCTGCGGCTTATCATGAACAACCGAAGTGAGCGGCCGGTTCCTTTGCCTCGGACAGTAACCAAGGTAACGGCTGCAGGAAGATGGTGCCCTTCTCTCCACCCCACCCCATTGCCTCCCGACGGTGGGTCGACAGTTGATGGACTAGATTCCGTTGGAGCCTTGCTTCAGTCGCTGTGCCATCCTCCCTCCCTCTTCTGTCCCGCGTCCATCAGCACGTGTGAACTATGCTCGGAGAGGGTGGGGGGAAAGGTTTAGGGGAAAAGTTGAAGCCGAGCGCTGTTTTTCAGGACTTAAAAAAACATTCAAATCTGGAAAGGTGCATTTGGGCCAAGAAATAGGGGCTGGTTCCGTTGGAGCCTTTCTTGCAAATGGTTGGAAAAATAGAAATAAGACTATAAGACTGTAAGAAGAAAAGTTCTGGGCAGGTGCAGAGAACTGATTTTTACCACTTCTTAGTGGTTTATGCACCCCTTTTTCTCCTACCCCAAATGAGAATAGTTCCTTCCCCCTCTATTTAGTTCCCTTCAGATACTGGATAATGCTTCAATTCCTATGATTCTCATCTGCAGTTTTCAGCTATGCTTTGGGGGGATTTATGGCAGTTCTTGGGGCATCTGAAGCCCATCAGGTTAAGTGATGCATATTAAGGTGAAAAGATGTTCTAGATCAATTAAAGTGCCTTTCAGGGTTGGGTTTTCTCTACAGGGGTGGGTGAGAAACAAATGTGACAGACATGTATTGTAACTATTTACATTGGTACCCAAGGACATAAGAATGGTACTTAGGTTATGACTCTCCAAGCATGTTATCTTTTTTTACAGCATTGTGGTTTGGTGCAGTTACTGGTGTTTTTAGTAGGAATGTGCAATAGTGCCTAGGTATTTTCAAAGACAGGTTTAGAGTTCACCTTTCTTGTACTTGAGTTTTTTGATTGGCATGGGTTACAGATGTTGCAAAATAAACATTCTATGTGGTACAAGGGATTCACATATTAAAATATTAACTATATTGCCTGTGCTTGAAGATTTTCAGTTTTGTTATATGTGTGTGCACACACACACTTGTATAGAATAGAATAGTTAACTGTTAATTGTATATATGCATATGGACATACACACATACATACATAATGTACACATATATGTTACACATACTGTACACACATATATAGACAAATGAAGGTGGCAAGCATACCTAATACTCCTGGTTCCTATTTTCCCCATAAACATAATTCTGTGAAGTAGGTTGGTCTGTGACAGAGACTGATTGGCTCAAAGTCACCTACCCACTTTTCAAGCTTAGGAGCAGTCCAGAATTTAGTCTCCTAATTTCTAAACCAGCATCTTAACTAATGATCAGATGAAATGTACATGCTTGAATCTTAGGTACATTTAATCTGCATCTAAATTTATAGTAGAAAGAACAGTCTTGCCTGGTGCTGGTTGTAATCCATCTATTATGTAAAATTCTGAGAAACAAACTAAATCTTTTTTAAAATATATTTTATATTCTGACTTTATGATGTCCAGGTGCTAGCTAGCTAGCTAGCTAGCTTATTTATTTATTTATTTATTTATTTACCCACCCATCCATCTATCCATCCATCTTCCCAATAAGTCAAACTTGGATGGCTTACAGATTGTAACCTTAACTAGGATATTTGACAGAAATAATTCATAGACTTCCAAAATTTGTACTTTAGAATATCCTAACTGACTGCACTTTTCTATATTGGATTAGACAACCTGTTTCGTTCCAATATGATCCATTAAGCGATGTCCATGTGTAGAGTTTACATTTATGTTGCTCTAAATATGTTGGCAATAAAAAAAAAACTTAGCAACTTTATCAAACCATGTTATTCCTTCCTGAAAGCAATCTCTGCCCTTAAATGAGTAAGCAAGGTTTGTGGCATTTATTATACCGATGGGTCCTTGATATTTTATCAGCTTTCTAAATGTGCTTCCAAAAGTCAGAATTCCATATAAATGCAAAACGCTCTATCTAAAATAATTACTTTGTCATAGGTTTGCTTTCCTTATATTTTGTAGAAGAAAACTAATGCAGTACACTTATAATTATATTTGAGAAAGAAGTTTAATTCTGTTGACCTCTCTCCTATTGAAGGAGACTGGGTTTAGAAAAAAAATAACACACTCAAGTACTTGGTGTTACCTTCATTTTTTAGGAAAGAAGAATTGGTCATTTTACAATCTTTTCAGCGTCAATAAAAGTTTTTTGTACCTCTAGAGGGCAGCACATTACTTTTCTATAAAAGATGATAATACAGCAGGCAAAATTGATCTGGGATTTTGTTGGAAGAAATAATTTTTAAAAATACTGCAAGTTCAAATACTGTGCTTTTAAAAAATATCAAATGAGGTTATTGCTGAGAAAAATGCTTTAAATTGACTAATTAAATTTACACTAAAATGTATTTTGCTTTGTAAAACAATTTTTGTATAATTACATAAATTTATTGTGAGTTTCATATGCTTATTGGAGCACTCCTGCTCTTGTCTTTTTGATGAGCATTGGATATTGGAACTGTAAAAGATGAAAGTTTTACACAAACTTAAGAGACACCAGAATAAAAAAATAATTCTTGCAATAACAAAAGAAAAAGTGAAGATTTTTTTCCTTGCTCTTTATTAAGTTATATATAGTTTACTCTTTGGGCCCATATTTTGGTTATTTCAGCATATGTTAAAGCAATGCATTTTTGTTCTCAGATTACATGGATGCTTTGGATATTGCTTGATCTATTCTGTGCAGAAAGCTAAGGCCTTGTTATTGATTTTTTTTTTTGCAATGAAGGTGACGTATCTGTGAGACTTTTTGCTTAAAATCAGTGGCATTTCTGTTCACTTTTTAAAATGTTCAGCAGATTAAAAAATCTCAGCAGAAAGCCACTCATTTATGTTTTCTAAATTATACTAATAGAGGTCCTTATAAAATTTGAACAGTTTGAAAAAAAAAATGAAATTGTAGACTTGATACTTGCCATGTCAAAGAAAATTCATTTCCTGTTGAAATTTATTGCTTAAACCTGAAACCTTTAAAAGCCTAATAACCTTTGGACATTGGAGAAGCTGGATTGACTTGCTATGTTTCTGAAAATGTGTCTACATTAGAATAATATACATACATCTTTGTTTCATTATTAAGAATCCTTGCAACTGCCACAGTTTTTAAAATTTGAATTGAGTCATATAAAAGAATTACAAATTGATAATGAAATTGTGAAATGTTATGGATTTTTACTTTTATCCATAGTTAATTAGAGCTTCATTTCTTGACTTAAGAAATATCAAATTACATTTTATTTTGTGCCTCAAGAAATCATTGCAAAGGCACAAAATGGAGTATTTCTTGATGCAGCTAAAAATAAAGAAGTTTCCCCAGGGCCAAATCTATCTCCATACTACTAAACACATTTTAACCATTGGTCAGATAAATAAAGTGTAACCATGGCATTTCAGAAAAAAAAACTTTTTTGGTGTATTTTAAGCAAACAATGTTATTACCATTAATCCCCGGGTTACGACTGTTCATTTAGCATCCATTTGAAGTTACGAGATAAGCGCTCCCTAGTGTTTATGAGTAAGTCCCGAAATTATGAATGTTACAGCACCATGGCAGTTGTTTCTCCTTACAAATGACTGCAGAGATCTGCAACATTCACCCCGCCCGCTCTCCACAATTCCCTCCCCTTCCCATCCTGCTTTGCTGGACTCAATTACTTTGCAAAGATCTGTCTCCTCTGCTGCCGTTTCTTTGCCTTTGAGTGAGAGTAGAGTAGATGGAAGCTCTTGGGTGCCATAATATTGCGTGAATTCAGGCACCTCTCCTCTTTTGCAGAGACTGGGTGCCTGAACTCTCATGAGATCATGGACCCCAGAAACTTTCATTCTGAGCATGGAAACTATTTGCGGTGCCTTTCTTCTGCTCCTCCCCCCCAACTCCTTTTTGCCACCACTGGAACACTTTTCACCCGGAAAAGTGAAAAGCCATCTGCTCCATTTTTAAGCACCCCTTTTGCAAGGAAACAGAGCTTGCAGCCTGTGTCAGTTCTCCATCTGGACAAAACGTGTTTGGGCACCTATGGGATGCTTGGATATGGAACAGATGGATCTGTTTCTAAGTGTTCCATAGGTGCCCAAACACTTTTCACCCAAATGGAGAACTGACGCGGTCTGGAAGCTTCGTTTCCTTGCAAAAGAGGCACTTAAAAATGGAGCAGATGGCTTTTCACTTTTCCTGGTGAAAAGCGTCCCAGTGGTGGCAAAACGAAGTTGTGAGGGAGGAGCAGGAGAAAAACACCGCAAACACTTTTCACACCTAAAATGAAAGTTTCTGGGGTCCGTGATCTTGTGAGAGTTCAGGCATCCAGTATCTGGGTGGTGTCTGAAGAGGATAGGTGTCTGAATTTGTGTGATATTACTGTACCCAGGATCTTCCATCAACTCTCCTCTCCCTCAAAGGCATAGAAACCCCAGCACAGAGGAGATAGGTCTTGTGAGGTAAGTGAGTCTGGTGCGGCAGGAAGGGAGGGGGAAACATGAGGTATCTTAGTGGGTTGGGGAGGCCTTGGAGGCCTGTTCCATCAGTAGCACCCCCCCCCGTGGCCTTTCCTACCCTGAGATACCTCATGTGCACTTAATGAACCGTGCATTTGATTAGTGAATGTGTGGGTGGAAAGCAGGGAATGATCTCTTTCAAGGTATGAGATTCATTCCTATGAATCCTCGAGGTACGAATGGAATGGAGCCTACCCATTACATTCGTAACTCGAGGACTACTGTATATGCATTCAGAATAATGGACATATATATACTTTAATGAGCCATGTTGGCACAGTGGTTAGGAGTTTGATCCTGACCGGTTCAGGGTTAACTCATCCTTCCAAGGTCAATAAAATGAGGACCCAAATTGTCGGGGGCAATATGCTGACATTTGTAAACTGCTGTAAAGCACTATAGAATGGTATAAAAGTCTAACTGCTATTGCTATTGCTAACTGCTTAATTGATGCAGTGTGGTAACAAACAATCTTTGCATATTTCTTAAAGGTCTTAAAGATCTTATAAGGAGAAATAAGAAACCACGTAGTTATAAGCAGTTCCTTTTAATCTGAGGCATGAGATTAATTTGAAGTCTGGAGAATTAAAAAATTAAAAAAACTAATAATGGTTGTGTTATTCCATCTTGCCTGCTTTTTAAATTGCCTCTTTTTTCTTAATGTATGCTTGTATAAATTCATTTTTTTCTTGTGCTATAGGTTGGAAAGCCCAAACCGAAGGACCCTGCGAGCAGTCATCTGCCTCTGTGTTCAGTATATCATGATAATTGGCTGCTTAGAGAAGATGAGCACAACAATGAACATTACATCCTCTATAAGAACCTGAATGACTACAAGGTTAAAAAAGCACATTGTATTTAATTGTGTACAGAGTTTTAAAGGGATTACAATAAGACTTGCTATTCAAGCAAGTTACTGTGCTATTTTTATATTGAACATAAGAAGTGACATCTTTATTTTTCATGCTTGGAACTTTCTACTTCTAAATACATTATAGCACTACAGAATTTGAGAAGTGTAAAATAGTCAGACCATTGCAATTATTCAGAAATCCACCTGATTGCACAAGTAATAGAGTTGTTGTTTTTTTAAACAAGAAAATATATGTGCTTTCTGAAGAATCCGAATTTATAAAACCTTCTTTAACATTAAAAAGCAGCTATTTCCTTATTTTTAAAAAATCTTTTTAATAGTTTGAAATATCAGTTGATGGGTTACAGTACAAATATAAAATTGCAATAAATTAATTTAAATTTTAAAAATGGGAGAGCCAGTTTGGCATAGTGATAAAAGCATCAGGCTAGCAACCTGGAGACTGTGAGTTCTAGTCCCAGTCAAGCACAAAGCCAGCTGGGTGACCTTGTGCCAATTACTGTCTCTCAACCCTGCAAAGGAGGCAATGGCAAACAATTTCTGAAAAGCCTTGCCAGGCAGTCTCTGAGAACTGGATGCAATTAAACAAAAGGAGAACAGGAGAAAAACAGTAAAAAATATAGCTAAAAATTCTTATAAACATGTATTGTAAGGCTTTTTAAAAAGAAAAAGATCAAGACTCTTTTAATAAGAGTCATTCCCTCAATTTAGCAGATTTGACAGAGTTTTGGATTCAAAAACACCCAAACAGCATATTTATTCCTGTCATGTGTAACTCTGCAAAGAGTGATGGATGATCTGCTCCTTGTACTTGTGACCTCCTAAATAAACGTGTCGGTCTTATCTTTCATTTAAATTTATATCAGTCCATTATCAAACGAGCAGTGGAGTAGCTAGGGCCTGATGATTTTACAGAGTAGATTTGCATGTCATCAGTATAGCCTGATGATGTCCCTCTGATTTCCTGTAAATATTAAAAAGTACCGAATACAGAATTGGAGACCAAGGAATAGCTGCTGTTTCGTGTATTACCTAAGCAAATACTTTCTGAATCTATCTGAAAAGCTGGAATCGAACACAGCAAAAAAAGTCTAGAAATTATGTTAGCAAAAGATGTTAAAAGGTGAAGAAAAAAACAGATTCTTTATACCTAACCAGTCTTAACTCTCTAGCTCACTTTGAAGTTAATTTTAAAGTGATAATGATAATCTATGTCATTTGAGATAGTGAGCACTTTTCAATCATTTTATCCGAAAAGGGGGGCCGAAAGCCCTACTAAGCAGGTATATACAAAAGTATGAAGGCTATTGCTTAATGCATGGTAAGCCGCCCTGAGTCTCCGGAGAAGGGCGGCATATAAATCAAACTAATAAATAAATAAATAAATAAATAAATAATAAATCCAACTATGGGAAGTTAGACATTTGTCTACTTGCCTGAGGTCTAAGAATTGCCTCTGTCAAAGAAGGAGGTATCCTATAATACCTTCCTTCCAATGACTTCCAATAGTGTATTCCTAATTTTGAGTATTTCTTTTTGATGAAATATGCTTGCTTATGATTGTACTTCAGGATGATGTTATAATTCAGTGTGCCTAGATTTGTGGAACATTAGAGTCTGAGGAAAAATTAAAAGTTTTATAAATAGAGTTCTGTTTTCATCCGTTTTAATTTATACTTCTTTGGGGTTTGTTTTTTTAGAAACTGCAAGAAGAAAATATAAAAATAAAGAATGAATTGGAAGATGTAAGGTACTGCTACATATTGGCTATGTATAAATCAAAACTGATTTGATATATTGAAAACTGTAGCTGTTGAAATTAGGTAGAAGATTCTGAGATCAACAGAATGAAATTGTCAGGTTGCCTAGTTTGAACTAGGCTTTATTTACACAAGATGCTTAAAAAGACTGATAAGAATCTTTACTACACATTAGAATGAAGCTGTTTAAAGAGTATGGGGATGTTCTCTATCAACACGGGGATGCAGTTCATTCTTAACAATCATTGCAATTCAATCTGGTGCAGTTTTTTTCCTGTCTTTCCTGTAGCTAAACAAATGTCTAGTAATTCTCAAAACTGATAATTAAGTAGCAATTAATTGTTGATGTAATTGGCATTTCTGCTATGAGAATGTCTTAACACTCAGCGTATATCCTACAGAACTTCAGTTCTCCAGTTCTAGGACAAAGCTGATACAATCTCCTAGAACTGTGATGGCGAACCTATGGCACGGGTGCCACAGGTGGCACGTGGAGCCTTATCAGTGGGCACGCGAGCTCAACTCTGG
>JANHZT010001599.1:38749-51365 GCA_032468215.1 Stegonotus admiraltiensis | reverse complement strand
ACCATATTTATATTTATACATAAATATGGTATATTTAATTCTACTTTCAAACAGTGAATGATTTTGCTTTGTAAAGAAAAGGAACAATAAATACATATAGCATACCATAGAATTAAATATATCATATGGTATATGGCAGTGATGGCTAACCTTTTTGCCATCAAGTGCCAGGAAGGGGGGGCGGGGGAGGTTTGCACATGCGTGTGCCCACACTCATAATTCTATGTGCCCTGTCACGCACATGTGAGTGCGACCCCCCTTCCCCCCCCTCCTGGCATGTGATGGCCCAGTAGGCCCATATTTATTTATTTATTTATAAATATGGGCGGTGAACAGGCACGAATAAAACAATAGATACAAAATTTAAAAAACAGTCTAAAACAAATTAAATTCTTGTGGCCCACAATTAAATATTAAAATTACAAAATTAAAAATTTAGAATCAAAAATTTAAAAAGTTAAAAAAAAATTCTTTCTCACATGGCTCCAGATCCTTTCTATGCATCTGGGGAGGGCGAAAACAGCCTTCCCTACCCCCTCGGAGGCCAGAAGTTGAGAAACAGGCCGTTTCGAGCCTCCGAAGGGGTGGGGAAGGCTATTTTCACCCTCCCCAGATGCTTAGAGAGGATCTGTAGCCAGGGAGAAAGAAAAACAGGCTTCCCCCCTCCCAGGCCCTCTTCTGGTGGGCCCAAAAGGGCTGAAAATCAGCTGACAGAGCTGAGCTGGCATGCCAGGCAACATGGCTCCGCGTGCCACCTGTGGCACGCGTGCCATAGGTTCGCCATCACGGGTATATGGTGAATATGGTATATTTAATCTCCTGCTTACTTCTTTCAAATGAAATCACTGATCAGCAAAGGACTGTCTCTGATCATACCAGATGATATTGATTGAACCGAATTGCACAGAATTAATAATATTTCTACTTTCTCAAATACATATTCTGTAAATCCTGACCTTTTACATTAATTATGACATTCCTTGTTAAAATTGAGGGCTATGAGAAAAAAGTGAACTGAAGCAACTAAATGAGCACCCTAAATGGGTGCATGCAAAGACTGTCCATGGTAATATCTAGGCAGTTGTTTGAGCTTTGCAAAAATGTGGCTGCTTTAATAATTTGGAAAGAGGTGTTTGGTATATGTACTCCTGCATGTTGTAATGTAGTGTTTTTGAAAGCATGGTGACAGTTATTTTGGCTGAGTTCCTGTTTTGCTGATTACTAATAAAAGTGCTTCCATTGTTCACTAGGGAAAAGGATGAATTTTCTTTTTTTTAAAATATCTATATATCATTTTTATGCATGTTCAGAAAGCATAATACAGGTATTTTAGGAAAGGGAACTTGTTTTTGAACTCAACTATTACACTGCCTAATTATTGAATATATTTTAAGGCAAATACTATTTATTTTATGTTAGCATACAGTTCCCTGGCTTGGTGTAACATATTAGCAAATTTATGCTGGCACCTTTCTGAGTGTGAGAATAAAAACTTGTTTAACTATAATGAAGGCCATAAAGAAAATTAGTTGGATAATGTGAAATGCGTTAGATCTTTTTTTGACATTAAGTAGTGAGAACCTTTCAGCAACAAGGTATTGGGCAAATAGGAAGGGCTCTTGATTGGGAAATCTTGTGCTATAAACTGAGGTGATCCTGTTTGTTGTCCATTGTTCTTCATCTGTTGTTTGCTCAGACCAAAACCCCCAATAATAAAATGAACTATTTTGAAATTATTTGAAAAGATTCTTTTAAGAATCAGGCAAATGTGAATAATGTAAAATATAGTGCAAAAATGGAGTCTTTCTGTAGTTTCAGAGAGCCTTTTAATATTTATTTATTTATTTATTTATTCATTCATTCATTCATTCATTCATTCATTCATTCATTTAATTATATTTATATAATGCCCTTCTCCCGAAGGACTCAGGGCGGTGAACAGCCATACTAAAATACGTAAATATAAAAGTTAAAAAACACTCTCAAATCGAATTAAATATCTTGGCCCACAATTAAAAACCCTTATTAAAATACGGTATAAATAAAAACCATTAAAAAATCAGGCCAGCCCGGATTGCTGAAATAAAAAGGTCTTAAGGGCATGGCGGAAGGTGCGCAGGTCCAGGATCCTCCGCACCTCCGGGGCCAGCTCGTTCCAGAGGGCAGGTGCCCCCACAGAGAAGGTCCTCCCCCTGGGGGTCACCAGTTGACATTGTCTGACCGATGGCACCCCGAGGAGCCCCTCTCTATGGGAGCGTACTGGCTGGTGGGAGGCTACTGGTAGCAGAAGAAATATTATCCAATATTTACCCAATATTTATATTCTATTTATCCAATATATGCAAATACCAACATTTCAACCCTGATAATTCTTATGTGATAAGAATTTCCATTAGAAGAGGAAGTTATTGTTCTGACCTAGGCTTCCTGAGTCAGTAAAACATACGAGTAATCCCAAAAATCTCTTTTATTTTAACAGCTGTGAATTTTGTTCATTCACAGATGAGTCCCAAATAGTTGTAAAGAGTCCTTCAGGATAAGGCTGATAATCACCCACCTTTATGTCCCTTGACACACTGCCAAAGACCTAATTGGCAAAGCCACACAGAGTTCAGAATCAAACGGAGTTTCAGACTTTAAACTGAACAGAATTAACAACGTTGCTTCCTGCAAAGGCCCATGTGCCTTTGCTCCTCTTTTAAGTCTTATGGGGGAGGACAGTTATCTCCAAGCCCTACTCCCAAGTCTCCCCTTTTGTTTTAACTGTTCTTGCCTTCTGGCAGCTCTGCGCATGCACGCATTGGGAACAGGCTCCCCCTGTTCCTCTGCCTCGCTGAGGTCTGGCTCTGGAGGCTCTGGAGGCAACATATACCTTCCAAATGGCCCTTTCTCTGCCTCCAACGCACAGACCTCGTTTGAGCCTTCCCTAGACTCCAGGACTCGCCCACCTTCCTCCCCAAACTCCTCACTGTCCGACTCTGCTGCCAGCTCCGCAGTTCGCCGGTGGACCTCAACAGTTATATTTGCTTATTTCCCACTTGCCTTGAAGTTCATTGTACTTTACTGTTTTCAGGGAAGGCTGACGAACTTTTTAGAACTAAATGAAAATACCTTTTGGATTAGAGGACAGAAGAAGAAATAGACAAAAATAGCCTTCTCTCCATTTGTGCCAATGGGAATAGCCTTTCTCTAGACATAGTCTCTCTTGCTATTTCCTGTCTTCTGCACAAAGAAATGAATGACTTAGGTGTCTTTAACTAAAACTTCAGAATAACATTGCCTGGATCAAATCTGAATTCAGTTTGCCTTCCCTGATATATATAGTTAAATTATTTTCCATTTTGAATATTAGAATTGATCAATTGCCTCATTTTTAAATGTGCGTGGACTGAGGTATGTGTTTGTGTGTGTGATTTAGTTTCCTTTTGGTAGCGTGTACTGTCTTTTCTGTATACAGTATGTCTATATACAATGTGCACATTTATTGATGATTTTTCCCCCTCTGTATTGAAATACACGTTTTCCATTGGCAGTTTTCTATATATAATGAACAATATTAGTTGTAGGCAGCATAATTATGATTAACAGAGGGGAACATCAGTGATTAAATTGAATTTTTCAAAATGGCATAAAAATTAGAAAGCTCATTCATATTGTGGTGTTCAAGTAAGAAAAATGCACAGGCAGTACTTTTTTCCCCATTGTTATTTTAAATAGATAACTTGTTGCCTATATCTTCAGAATGGATGCTAGTTGATTTCTTTGTTTTTAGTTTAGCAGCACTTTCCTTACACTTCTGTGCCTTTGTCTCAAACTTCGGTAAAAACCTAATCTCTTTATGTTGATTACTTCAAATGAGCTCTTACAGTGTCTTTTTCATTTTCGCTTGATAAAAACATGCTGTTCAGTACGTTGCAAGTAACAGCTGGCTAAAAGTTTAAACAGAAAAAGAACATAAGATTCTGTGGTAGGTAAAAGATAAACATTCTCATGTTTATACTTTTCTAATACTCTGTTTAGAAGTTTGCAATTTTTAATCTCTCCCTCCCTTTTACTACCCTTGCTCTAAGCTGTTCTTTTGGAAAAACAATCAGCCCTGTTTGGAGGGTGGCTTTGATCTCTATTTTCTTATTTATTTTAAGAAGCTAGAAGTCTGGCAATTTGTTGTGTTTTTGTCTTTGTCAGATCATGCCCCCTCAACACATGTTCTCTACAGATGGCTTGAAAAAGGGGAGGGGGGGAAGGCACAGGAAAATGCCTGAAGTTTCACGTTTCACCAAGTTCCCAAGATACATTTTTTAAAAATATATAAATGTCAGTGTGTTTGCTGTTGTGCTTGCAGGTGCTCAGTGAGGCAAGTGGCCTTTCACCCAGCATAATTAACTTGTTTTTATTTCCTCAGATGTTTATCATATTTGTCTTTTTTGTTTTGTTTTTGCAGAGTGCTCTTGAAGGAAAACTGAGCAAGTTGTGGAGACACCTGCTTGCCATGAGGCAAAATCTGAGTTTCTTGCTTGCCCCGGGACAAGTGTCTTCTGAAACAGCTCATCAGATTCTACCAACTGTTGTTTATGCTCGGCTGATAAATCAAGTAGTTCAGTGTCATCAGGCTGTGGAGGAATGTTGCAGTGATTTGCTCACTTTGACACTTCTGGTACCTTCAGCTCCTTGGGTGAGTGTAAGATGTGGTATATTGAAAAGTGGCACTTTAAATACTGCTCAAAATACTGCTGAAATACTCAAAAATCTTTCAGAATCAGGCTTTAGTGTTATTATATTCTCCAGTGTTATTTGACCTGAGACAAAAGATGTCATTTTCTCAGAGACAAAGAAAATGTGACATAAATTATTTACTTGTATTGTCATTAGCTAAAATGCTATGTGTCATAGGTACTTAGTATGATTTAATAATCATGATTTAGTAATGTTTGTGTAACATGACATCATTGCAAATTATGATGCATGCAATGTCATTTGCCACTCTTGGGATCCCTTGCCTCCCTTCATAGCCTTTTTCGTCTTCCTTTCCGTCTCTCAAATGTAGCATTCCATACCAAATTTCTTTTTAAGCATGAAATAGAATTTCAGAGTTTGCTACTCAGGCTCCTCTCTTACGTTATATGAGCAAGCTATACGCAGTGGCACAATATTTTCTTTCCGTATTAGAGGTGAAAGATTGGGTAGCACTGGAGCATGGAGGACCTCTGGTGTAACTTCTCCAGTTTTCCCATTCTTGCAGGGAGGAAATGGGTTAGATTCTGACTCCATGAAATGGAGTGATTTGATATCAAGGATACAAGTAGACTTTAAAAGAACTTTAAAAATGGGCTCAACTTTTAGAGCTGTAGACCTTTGTAAGGACTTTGAAAGTGGAAAGATAATTAGATAATATCTTGAAAAAATACATTATACTTCTAATGCTTTGGACTATAGGTAATATGCTGATGAAGCACTTTGAAAATTATTTATTTCCTTTTTTCATTTGAGAACAATGTGCTCCTCTCTTCATCTTTTTATATCAAAACATATATGGGTATTTATTTATTTATTTCACTTTGTGCCATGGAAGTATCATCCACCTCAGTAATTTCTTCTAGATCTTGTTCTCTGGTTTTTGTTTTAAAATCTGAGGACATACTGGTTTTATGCCCCCAATAAATACCTTTTAACTGAATATGTATCAATATCTTCAGATTTTCAGTGCATTGGAAGCTTGATGGAATAGAAACAAGCAATATTTTCTGAGTAGTGGCATATAAAACATATTTTCGAATTAATTTGAATAAATAAATCCCCACTGTTCTGGCAACATTTTTAGAAACAGATTTTCTAACATAGTGCAAGTTTCGCAACGGTCTTGACATTTTCAGACACCATTACACTTATAAACTGTTAAAGCATGTTCGACATCTGCTTCTCTAGAAAAAAATGGACTATTAGTAATAGGAGTAAGTTGAGTTTTTCTGCAAGATGCAATTTTAGTGTTTTATCTTAATGTACAAACAATATAAATAAATATCTCAATGTAGGAAGTAGAGTGTCCCAAAAAAGATTAGAAAACTTTCAAAATGTTGTGGCAAGGTTCCTTTAGATTCTTATGGCATTTAGATAAATTAGTGTGTTGTGAAATAAGTTGCTTTTCTTTCAAGACAGTAGAATTTAACTCTTTATGCAGATTAAAATCTTCAATTAGTCATAGGAAACTTAGATGTCTCTCAGATGAATAGCGTTCAGGAAAACTATGGTAATGTGCTTTGAAATATTCCTAATTATTTTCATTTATTCTTTGAGTTTTTAGTCGATTCGTGAAAATTTTATAGCTAAACTTTAATTGAAAAATGCTGCTAAAGTAGAATTAAAATGGCTCACTTTCTTATTTCATCTGGTTTTATTAGATCATTAGGGATGCAAGCCAACCATTGTTAATTTTGGGGTTCAGGTCTATTGAATATAAAGAGGTTTAATTCTCAAATAATATTAGTTAAGATTGAATTGCACTATTTTCTTTAAGAAATAAAATATTTTGTTATAAAAATAATTACAGGTGTAAACAGATAAGAATTGTAATATTGAAAAGCTTACCGGTATTATATTCTAGAAATGATACTAAATTAACTTAGACTAACTCTATATATTTCTTTTATTTATTACTGACTCACTTATGTTATTGGTTTTTTTCTTTCACAAGTTCAAGAGTGACACCAATATGTATAGCTAAAATAAATTATCTGCAAAACAAGAATGTCAATAAGCTTAGTAAAATTCCAAGATTTTCAGAAACATATCACATTAATTTCCCTCAATTTTATGGAAGACAACTGTGAATATGCTTCTTGTTCTAGTCTGAAATAGTTTCAATATATTGTCAATTTATTTCATTGAATATCTTATTTCTGGGCTATTTCTGTAAGGGAAAGATCAAATTTAGGGTGAATTTTTAATGCCAGAGCTGAATGATCTTTGCTCTTTTTCTTACACGAGAAATTGAACATAAATCTTTATGATTAAATGATTTTGAAAAGAAGTGCAAATAAACATATTGGTTCCATCCCTCTTGTAATAAAAGTTAGAAGGTAATTATCCCTATATGTCTCCAGCCCTATGATGAGATCAGTTTTTGGTACCATAGCTTTATTTGGATTCTAAAATGCTATTTTCCTGGAAGAAATATTGAACATATCTTCTGTTTTAAATCACAATCCATGTTACATATTTTTCCCAAGCTGAATGCCAAACAGACAATAACATGCATCTAGAATAGTAGCTGTAAGGAGAGAAGGAAGTATTTGAAATATGTCATAGCTATTTGGAGAAGATGCAAATGCCTTCAGACAAAATGCCCTTTAGACATGTATGAATAAGAACTTGTTTATCCTGAGGCTTAGGCTAGTAGATGCTGAAAGGACCATCTCAATGTTCAGAATTATTTTTTGTTTAAAAAAATCAATAATAGTATCAGTTCTGGGAGTAATATGGTGGAGGTGTGAGCTGAGAACTAATGAGATGAATCCAGAAATGGAGAGATTATTATACAGTTTGGTGTTTTGTGACATTTCATTACCTATATGTATGGAAAAAAAAGAGTAGGAATCTAGACTGTATGCAGTTACTTGTTTTTATAAATCAATGTCTTGGAAGATATTGGGACCTGTTACTTCAAAATATTGCTGTAAATTCAGAAATTAATATGTTTCATGTTAAAATTCTAAATATTAGAGTCAGGTTTTTG
Organism: Stegonotus admiraltiensis; assembly: GCA_032468215.1. Taxonomy (NCBI): domain Eukaryota; kingdom Metazoa; phylum Chordata; class Lepidosauria; order Squamata; family Colubridae; genus Stegonotus; species Stegonotus admiraltiensis. Next base: position 43,636 of record JANHZT010001599.1, on the reverse strand, counting down.
GGAATGATTAAGTAAAAGCCTTTTTTTTACAAACAATAATGCCAAAGATGAGATAAAGGGATCATTTATTGATTACTTCTCAGTCCTGAATTCCACCCATCCAAATTTGTAAGCAATGTACTGTTTCAATTGCTAAAGAGACATAGCAATAGCACTTAGATTTATAAACTGCTTTATAGTACTTTACAGCACTCTCTGAGCATTTTACAATATCAGCATATTTCCCCCAACAATCTGACTCCTCATTTTACTGACCTCGGAAGGATGGAAGGTTGAGTCAATCTTGAGCTGGTTAAGATTGAATTCCTGGCTATGGGCAGAGTTAGCATGAATACTGCATTTTAAACATTGCATCACCACGGCTCCTAATTCTTTTTCTGTTCTGAAAAATTACTGCTGCCCATGATTTATAACTCCTATACGAACAGATGAGAAGGGAGGAACAGAATGCTTAGAATGAAAAAAAACCTATTAATATATCTTACAATAAGATAATATCATGCAAGTCCTTCCCCAAAATTGTCTGAGAAATCACCAAATGGATACAATCTATTTGTATGAATGGAAAGGATGGTTCTTTCCATTCTCTTCTCTTAAGGCAGACTTATCAGTATATGGACCAACACTTATTATTCTCCAGTTATTGTAGAAGCAGCTCAGGTTGAGAAATGCTGCTGTTGGTGCTTAGTGTTATCAACTATCCCTCCTGCCTTTTAGAACATCTTGCCCCCCACAACCCCCTGAGTGAGATCGGCTTCAACTTCCTGCCTCCCACAAGACCTGGTTCTTTCAGTTGGCTTGGGACTCCAAGGGAGGGGCTTCATTTTGGGGGTGGTTGATACCATTGATAACAGATCCCAACTCCCACCCCCCATTCTCATCCTACTCCCTCCCTCTCCCTCTTTTAGATAGGGTTGAGTATTTGTATTTTTATGATATTTTATTTGTATTGTGTAAGGGGCTTGTATAGTTTTATCTTTTAACATTGGAAGCTACCCAGAGTTACTCTGTGGTGAGATGGGCAACCAATAAATTTAAATAATGATAATGATGATGATGATGATGATGATGATGATGATAATAATAATAATAATAATAATATTTTTGCTAGATGCTATTTCTGGAGGTGTCTTAATTGCTATAATAAATATAAACAGCCTGTAAAAGCACCTGCCTGCACAGAATTTCTCTATAAATATGAGTTCAGAGTTCTAGCAAGGAACCCCTTTTCAATACGAGTTCTAAATAGCTAATGGGCTAGTCATATGTAAAGACTATCCAACAAACCTCCTTCCCATCATTTTGCCACAGTATAGTTAGATGTATCTATTACTATGGTTACATTTTCTCCCATTCTTAATGATATAATTCAGTTAAAGGCTCCTTATGATTAGAAAGAGGCATGTATATGTATATAGTTATTTGTAAAACTGCTTTTTGTATACTGTAATGATTTTGCAGTAATAAACTTTCTAACATATATAGAATAATACAAATTAAGATAAGGAAAAAGACACAACCTTGTCATTAGTTTTTCAGGAATAAACATTTGTTGTAGAATTTGTATAGACATTGTTATGCTGCAATATATTATAATCTTATATTTTTAGTATTATTCTTATCAGTACTAAATATACTAATTTATTTTAACAAAATCCTTGTTGAGCAAGGATTTTAAAAATAGTTTTGCTTGAATTAGCTGATTTGGCAAAAATGTATTAATTAATAATTAAAATAGATGTAGACCTAATTATCTCTAATTTGACTTTTGAATGTAACAATAACCCTATATGATCACACAAGCACCTAAATTCTCTAGAGGGTTATGGGCAGTTATTTATGGTGTTAGTAAGCAAGGACATTTAGTGCCTCAGGTTAGTGAGAGATTGGTAAGTGGGTGACTGTGATGAATTATTTAAAAGTCTTTTATGTTTTCTTCCCATGGAGATGGAAAGAAAAAAGCCTTGATGAAGTCTCATGAATAAACCTACATTCTCTAGAGTATCAGAATCAAAGGCAAAGAAACCAGGAATTGACATTTGATGCTTTCTGGTCCTGAGCTGATGTAGCAATATAACAAGATTCATTGGATTCTCCATTAAATGTACCATTTTAGCTAAATTATATCATAAAATGACTTGATTTGCATCTATTCAGATACACAATCAAGCATGTATTTATAAAACAATTTGGTACATTGCTGTGGTACTAGAATGTACCAGATGTTAAATTTTGTTTCCTATATACAAATTTTTTACATGCAAATCAAGGAACAGTTAGAAATATGGAAATAGGAAATATAATCTGCATGTAAGGAGCAGTTTTCAATACTGTCAATTCTTTTGGAACAGAAAAATAGGACCCCAAATTCTTTCATCTTCCTGTGTTGTACAGACCAAGCCATTTATTTCTAGTGTTCTTTCCAGTATCCTCTGGATGCTTTAATCTTTTTTTCATTACTCCTAGGGTTAATTATAAGATTGGTTGGAAATTCTTCTGTGGCTGGGAATTAGATCATGAAATCTGTGATAGGAATACAGTGTCTAGCCAAAACCACAGGAGTATTTGTAGTATAATCTCAGCTGAACTACTAGACCTGTCATTTAGAAGTGCTAGAATTTCATAAATATTTAGAAAGGGTGTATAAATGTCACCATCCTCTTTATGTATCTCTGAAACATAATAATAGTTATGAAGACTTAGCTTAAGGTTCAGGAAATCTGACTTCTAGATTTTAATTTAATTCATTTTGGTTTCTAAAAGGATTATGAAAATAATTGAAATAGGGTTTTCAAGGATATTTCAAACTTAAAAGAGTAAGAGTTATTTTGGGATTCAATTCAGGAAAGACTATATGTAATATGAACTTGTGGAAAGAAAGCAGCTGTATTCAGTGGGCATTTTGCATTAGCTGAAAATATTTTTATTCACTGAGTTTTGCAGTCATCTATATTCACACATGTATTGCAGTGGTGAGATTCAAATAATTTTAACAACCAGTTCTCTGCCCTAATGACCGGCTGGGTGGGCATGGCCATGGTGGGCGTGACTAGGGGAGTGACAGGAAGCACTTTGCCTCCTTCACCTCCCTGGGAGCAAAAATGAGCCATGGGTGGGATGCGCTGCCCCCCCCCTGTTTTGGGCCTAGTAGGCCTCCCTGCAGCCTCATGGGAGTGAAAATGGGATGTGTGTGGGGTGCACCCCCCCACAGCCCGTTTTCACTCTAGGAGGCCTCCCTGCAGCCTCCTGGAGTGAAAACGGTCTGTGGGGGTGCCCCCACCTCCTGATTTGGGCCTATTAGGCCTCTCTGCAGCCTCCTGGGAGTGAAAATGGACTGCTGGGAGCCACATCCCCATGCCCCATTTTGGGCCTAGTAGGCCTCCCTGCGCTTACCTGGGAGCCAAAATGGGGCGCATGGGGACTCCTGGAAGGGGCGGGGCAGGTAAGTCCCCTTACCCGGTTGCCTGCCCTCTGCCGTTTTCATCGTGTGTGTGTGTGTGTGTGTGTGTGTGAGAGAGAGAGAGAGAGAGAGAGAGAGAGACACGCCAGAGAGAAAACCCTCCAATTCTTGTTACTCCCCTCCATTGTTTCTCGTTTCCTCTCTCTCATTCTGTCTCTCACACACACAGACATTTGATCGCTTGAAAGGGACAGGCTGGGCTTTGCTTCTATCATAAGCACACGCTTCCAACAATCTTCCATAATTGCCTGTTCTTTTCTCAGGCAGTAGCTACCAGGTAGAGGTGGGTGGAGCTGATTATGATGGTCCGCATGGCTTTCTGTCTCATCGTACAGCAGCCTAAGTAACACCTGAGCTTCAGGCCTGGCAGAGCACAAACCATGGTCACCACCTGCTCCATAGCCCCTAGGTGAACTGTGGAACAGGGGGGCCCTTTGCTGCAAGGTTGCCTGGCGCCATGGGCAGGGCTGGGGCTAACAAGAATGTGCTGGAAATATCTCCAGGCACCCAGAGAGACAGAACTCCCAGCCCTTTGCTGGATCAGCTGATCAGCGGGCCGCGGTTAAGGGGCCCAGCAGCCAGGTGGTGACCGGGGAAGGGAAGGGCTTCCTCCTGTGCTGGCCATGTCCACCCACTTCACTAGGATTTATTTTGGGGGTAGCACCCCAAAATATCAGGCTAGGACTCATTTTCTGGGTAGGTCTATTTTCGGGGAAACATGGTATTAACCCTGGGGAAAAACTCTTGCTGCAAATGTTAAATTTAAAAGAAATGAAAAAAGTAAACAATAAAACAATATAGAAAGCAGGAATATTGATTTATAGTTGGAAAGGGTAATTAGGCTATTGAATGAAATCCTCTGTTCAATGCCTTTTTAGGTTGGATTTATCTGAAATTCCTTCCCACTGGTGACTCATATGGAGCTTGGATCAACTAAAATTCAAAGACCCTTTCCACATCTCCCATCCTATTTTATCATTTGTTTTGTGTTTACAAAAAAAAGAAGTTTGTCTCTCAAATTCCACATCATTATTTTCAGCCCACTTCTCTTTTGTATACATTATCTTGATTTTTGTTTTTCTCTTAGATACTTAACCATCTCACTGGATTTTATATCATCTCTAATCTGATAAGTATCTAAGTCATTGATAAAAATATACAAAACTAACAGGACCAAAACCTGTGATATTCCTTTTCAGTAACTCAATCCACTTTAATGAGAAACTATTACTCAGCATTTCTTTAAATACTTTCTAAACTACTATGCATCCACCTAATAACATGTGTTACCCAGTTCATATTTAACTGATCTACTACTCAGAATAATAAAGGGCTTTGCCAAAACAAAATATATTACAGTAGTGGCCAAAATTGTGGAAACCTTTTGGGAAAAGTGTATTTTCTAAAACTAGCTAATAACACCACTT
>JANHZT010001599.1:19075-29223 GCA_032468215.1 Stegonotus admiraltiensis | reverse complement strand
AAATGCTTTTAAAAGTTTAAAAAAAATCCTCTGATGATCGTGCGGCTCAGCTGGGCATGGCGGGGGGGGGGGCGCTCAGGGATTTTTACTACTGGTTCTCCGAAACACCTGCTGCCATCACTACCGGCTCGGGCGATCCGGTCCGAACCGGGATCATTTCACCCCTGGAATACCCCATCCCTTCATAAGGGAATAAAGGGGAAAAAGCCACTTCTTCCCAATGGACTAGAAAATATCCATCTTCTCAAGTGCTCAATACTTAATTAATGGGGAAAAAACCTGAAGGAACCAAAATTCACTCAAGATCCTTGCATCAGACTTAGTGTCATAATTAATTGCACAATTGCATGGATAGTCAAAAGATGCAATGTAAGATTTAGCATTAGTCTATCTTTAGTAAGGTTGACCATATACAGTATTCCTTAATGTAAATTTGACCCCAGCCTAATAATTACTTGATACATGGCCAATGTTTTCTAATATTTGGTTCATAAGCATGCTTTCATTTTGGAGAATGAATCATACGCATGTGTTAAGTGGAATTTATTTCTACATATAAATAATAAATGGAAATAGCATGTATATGATTAAAGATGAAGTCTATAATATATTGGCAAGATAGCTGTCTTTGAACAAATAACATTTGACTATACCCTCTTGTTTAGAAAAGGAATTAGTCACAACTGCCCAAGTGAAAGAGTGGTTCAGTCTGAGACCTAGACACATATAACACTAAGCATTGTCTAAACCAGTGGTGGGTTGCTCCTGATTCAGTCCGGTTCTATTGAACTGGTAGTAAAACTGGTGGGAGGCTCTGCCCACCTGGCATGATGTCATCATGCGCAGAAGTGCAAGCGTGTGCTCCTGTTGCGAAATGGTAGTAAAGGTAAGTGGAACCCACCCCTGGTCTAAACCATATTTGGATGAATCATGATGATACCACCTGCTTGGCCCAAGTATCCTTTTGACTTGAGGTGATATAGTCAAGATAATGCAGCAGAGAAGTTGAAACCAAGAACTAATGTAATTAACTCTCTCATTTAAAAGTCCTTTAAGTTTAAGGCTTTTAACTTTTGTAGGTAAAAGTTTTTTTTAAGGCATAAACCTAATAACCATGCAGGAATTGAGCCAAGCAATTGGGCCTATGGCAAACTCCAAAAGATTGTATGTATAACAATTGCAGTGATTCACTTAAACAACTGCGGCAAGAAAAATAATAAAATGGGGCAAAACTCACTTAACAACAGTCTTGGTTAGCAACAGAAATTTTGGTCTCAATTGCATTCATAAGTCAAGGACTACCTTTATAAGCCATATTCAGTATATTAACCCATTGATGGATCTAATAACATCTCTAAGCAATTGCAGAATAGTTTCTGGTTTTATTTGATAATGAAGGATAACTATGATACATTTATTTGCTTTAACAATATTAGAGAATTATGTGGCATTGCACTATCTGGTTTTTCTACATTGAGTGTAAACCAATAAACTGGAAAAATAGTTATTACTAAAGCTATTTAAAACTATGTATGTATTTAAGCAGCCTGAGAGCAGCTGCTGATTCAAACCATGATGTAACCCTCTGCCTTTTTTAAAGGTGATGAAGCCCTGTCAAAATTTGGAAAAGAGTTCTTTCTATCTTTAGAGCAGTCACTCAAAGCCTGTGGAGAACAACGGGATAAAGCAGCCAACGAAATGGGAATCTTACAGATGGAACTGGATCAGGCTTTAGAAAAGCTTCGGAATTTAAGGGAACAAAAGATGAAAAAATCAGGGACCTTTCAGCATTTCCCTAATTATGAAGAAATTTCAACCACAAGTTGCTTGAATGTAGTTTCCCAAAAGTGTGAACCTCATTTCCCATCTAATTTTCCTCCAACCAGACTTAACCCTTTGCTAAAACAAGCTTCTGTTGCAGAGAAAGAACCTACCAATTTGCTCCCCAAGCAGAGACTGGGCAATTCTGATGATACAGTCATTCAGCAGAAGGGAAAGACCCTTCATAGGAGCAAGAGCATGAAGGCCACTGAAAGGGCAGCATGGCAAGATTAGTTCGTTTTGCATTTGTTACGGTTTGTATAGGGAAACCCTGCGGTACAAAAATGATTGAGTGGGAGTCAGTGTTACCTTTCCAGCATCTTCTCAGTGCCACTTCAATGGTTATGTAAAACTGTTTGGGAAATGGGAAACATTTGATATGTTAAACCAATTCTCACATTAACGTCAAAAGGCATAAGCAGTGTGCCCAAACATCACATATCTCTGAAGATATGTAAAAGCATTAAGTCTGTGAAATCTGATTGACCCAGACAGCTTCCTTGAAACTTGCCAAGCCAAGGTTACTTTCCATACATATTTATGGAATATAATAATATATAATGTGTATGTATGAATATGAGAGAGATACACACATACACTTAAACATACACGCACACATCCATTCATCCACACTCAGACACACACACTTTTCATTTATAATTCTATCTCTTAATTTTTCAAGAATTTTCAGAAGTGTATTTTAAGTAACAGCCACTGAATTACTCAGTATTAGTATTTGTTACATATAATGTATGTATATGAAGATACAAACCACATAGTCACTTGGAAGGGAAATAAATACCCACAATAAAAGGCTTTTTGCTGTTCAGTCTAAAAGTCCTGTCCCACGCTTCATTCTTTTACTCACGTTCTTATTAAATGAAGTAGATGGAAGATTTTGTTAAGTGACATTCAGACTACATTCAGAGTAGTCTGGCCATTTTGTTTTTTGATGTCAGTAGAAGAACTGTTTTATAGAAAGATGAACTTAACTGCTTTCTTGAATGCTGAACCAAGTTCATAGGAAATAACTATGCATATAGACAACAACTAAGTGCTAAAGATCAGGGGTGGCAAAGTTGCCCTCCCCTGCTATAGATAATATTTTCAATCAGATCCATTGCTGTTCTGTAAAAAGTATGTTCCTTTACTATTGTCTTTTTATGAAATTAAATTTTTGCATTGTAATAGTTATAAATCCAAGCACATTTCTTCATATGATTCTAGTGTGTCAGAGGAATGTAGTCGCTCTCTTTGGCATATTCTCTCTGAAATAATGCTTGAAAGCTAGATTAATCAAGTTGCTTGAAGTGAGGTTCAAGTAAAATCTTCAAAATATTTTACCAATTTTAACTAATATATTATTAGTTATAATGTTATAACTTTGAAAGATTAGGGATAACTATCAGAAATTATTTTGTGATTTTATTTTGGTAGTGATTTTGATAGATGAATAGTAGTGATTTTGTAGTAGTTTTGTAATGATAAATAAATGAAGATATTTCTTCATTTATTGTACACCAACCTGAGCTAATATGATTGGAGATTTGCACATAGCTTGCACATAAATAAAATGTATTAAATGGGTTTATTTTTTATTGAATTTACTGAAATGTTAAAAACATTTCTTTGTCAATGACCTAGAGTACAATATTTGTTATAGATTTACTTTATTTTCCACCAAATTCTATAGAATAGTAGAAGATACTAATATAGGTATAGTATATATATTTGTGTCAATCTGCTTGTGTTTCTTTTACTGTTTATTTTGTAGTTCTTCTGAGGTAAAAGTAGTATAAAAATCATTTCAAAATTGTCAATTTATTTTTGAAACCATAATTTGTTCTAATATTTCTTTCAAACTTCTTTAAGAATAGCTTAAAATTTATACAATAGCAAAATCTAATAAACTTGGCTGGCCTAAAAATTAACCTCAAATGTAAAAACAAGTTTACTATAAAACATAAAACTGCTTTATAAAAGCAGCAATAAACACAGACAAGTTGTCAGAAAAAATGGGAGGAGGGTGGACTTTTGGGCAGGATAATAGGCATATGAAATGTGAGTAACTGATAAAAATACAGGTGATTTTTGACTTACAACCATTTGTTTAACAGCCTGTCCTCCCACTTATTACTGCCCACCATCCCATGCTCATGTGATCTTATGACAGTTAGTCATTCTACAATTACATGATTGCTATTTGCAACTTTCCCAGCCAGCTTTTGACAAGCTCAGTCAATGTAGAAGCTGGCAAGAAGGCTGCAAGTAGCAGCCATGTGATACCTTTCTTAACACTGCAGTGGTTAATGACAGTTAATGACCATACCACTTAATGATTGATTTTCTGGTCCCTGTTGTGGTCAGAAGTCAAGGACTATCCCTACTACATTTCATTTTATACAGAATTTCATTATATTGTTAAGAGAAATGTAGCCCAAGTACCTTCTTCTAATCTATAGGGCTGAATTGAAATTCTCAATAGTATTTTTGGATTGAAAATGTGAATTTAAATTTTCCATAATACAGGTGGGTTCAGCTGGTCTGATAAATTAAAATGGCTTGGCAACAGAGTTGTCTTTAACAGAATCATAGAGTTAAATGGGACTTTAGTGATGACCTAGTCTAACTTCCTGCTTAATTCAGATCCCATGGTAATATTTTTGACAATAACAATCCAGACTGTTTGAAGACCTCCAGTGAAGCAGACCTTAACACTTCATGAGATAGCCTGTTTTATTAACTTTCAGTTCATAGACTCGGGACATTCCACCTGATGTCTAGCCTGGATATCCTTCCTTATAATTTTAGTCCAATGTTTCTGCTCCTACCCTGTGGAGCACACAAGAAACAAAAGTTTACGGGTTCTTCTATAACAGTCCTTCAGATTGTTGAATCTTGCATTTAATATCTCCCTTCAACTGTCTCTTTTTACCCCAAATATACTCAGATCTTTTACTATTCCTCCCATGGTTTGGTTTCTTTGCCCTTTGAAGAATAATTTTGACAGCCAATCACATTGAGGATACTATTAATATAATAGAAGTAGAAAGTGTAGATTGATTTATTGGTTTTGAATCTTTGGATGAGTTACTGCAAAACAGGTTGCATTTTAATTTGCAAACTATAGCCTGGACATTCAAGAGTCTCTATCTCTATTTAGAGTTTTCATCTAATTTCCAGGTAATCATATACATCTAGCAGTCCAGCATGTGGCTAAGACCACTCTCCAGGTTATGTACAAGACTAAATCCGGTCTCCAGTTAGATACATTTATTAAAGAATTAAAAGAATAAAATGAAACAGCTAAATATGTCTGAAGACACTTACAGACCATTCCAGGATATCATAGCATGATCAGGCTTTCATTTTTGACCTGAAGCTTGAGGGCAAAATTACATTTCATTAACTGGTGGACTTTTAGGAGAGTGAACAGATTCCAGAAAGAACATGATATGTTCGAGAATCATTCAGTACTGACTTCGTTCAAAGCTGAGCCAAAGGTAGAATACGGTATGTTTCTAATAGTTTGTATTTGGGAAAATCCTTCATGGGAGAAACAGTCTGACAAGTAGGAGGGAGAAAACAGACCAATTTGGTCACGGCTTCCATGTTCAATACTATCAAAACCATTGAATAGTCTGTCCATTGTACTGTCAACCTGTGTAGATTTCATTCTGAGCACAACTGTAAATAATCAGTTGTTCTACAAGACTACTTGGAGCTGGCAAGAGTTAATGTAAAACAGAGGAGAATAATTCTTTCTAGGGATAAACTAAGACAAAATCCCTAGCTACACATGAAGAGAAAATCAGTAATTTGGTTTCTCAAGACAGCAATATTATAAATGAAATTCCTATCACAATATGGCTAGTATAGATAATCTAGATACTTTAGCTAGAAAATGCAAATGCAAAATGTTCTATTTCCCATTTTGGGGAAACATGATCTTCCAAAGGGCTTTGCTTGAAAACTACCAGCTGAACAGATTGCCTGTTCCTTTTTAATATGATTCTTGGCCTTGCTACTACACAGAGCTACAATTGGAATTCATTTGGTTTTTATATTACTATTACAAAGATTTCTTCTTCTTGGCTTACTAAGCGGAGAACTGAGACCTACTGCCAGCAGTCCTTACTTCATGCTTTAAAAGTCTTTATAATCCTGCTGGCTTTCTGTGAATAATATATAAACCTCATCTATTCTGAGTTTTCAGGACCTCAGCCACCTACCATTTCCTCTGCTCTGCATTTTAATTGGATTGTATTTGTATCCCCCACCCCCAAATCTTTAGATTACCATATGATAGATATTTATTAGGAAATTATTGACTTTAACTAGTACAAATTAAAACCACAGCCTGTATAATTTTATTAGATATTTTAATCAGGAAACTCTCTTTAAAAAAAAAAGAAAAGGGTTGATGCTACTTCCTCTGTCAACACAGTCATTTCAATAAAAGATTACAAATCATTAGGATTTAATTAATTTGTATATTGGAAACGTGTCTGGATACCAACATAATTTATAGCAATGTTAACATAATTAATTTTCAAAGGATTCAAACTGTTTTCTTTGAAAATCATCCACAGCATCCATTTTTAATAAGAAAAACTGCTTTGCTTTTGAATTTGTTTCCTTTGAACTTACTCCAGAAAAATGATATTCAGTCCCAGTCATTCAAATTGTATGATACAGGTTTGTGGAAATTTAGTACAATTAATTACATGTTAATGCCATATTATGATAATAGCAAAAATCTGTTTTGTGAAGGAACACAGTATTTGTTAGACTGCATTTTGCATGGACAGACATGATTTTGCAAATCAGGTACTGTAGTTGTAATGCAGCTTTTATAAGCTATCTGCTTTTTTCAGATTCTTCTAAATTTATTTATAGGCCTTTGTAGCAGAAATGTGTGTGTGTCTATTTCCATTTTTGCAAAATATAATATAGCTATAATTTCAACATATTTTATTATACTCATCTGTTAGCAGTTGTACTGTGTCTATATTTTTAATTAGCACCCAAAGACTTGCCTGGATAAGCTAGTCTCTTCCAATTTGCTTATCTCTAATTATTTTCCATTTTTGCTTTAAGTTAATACCTACTGGACACTTAATAATGCACTTGATTCTCAGTAATATGTAAGCTTTCCTGTGTCTGTGTGCGTGCCATTGAGTCAAACTGGCAACTGCCTGGACAAAGTCTCTGAAATTTTCTTGGCAACATTTTACAAGAAGTGATTTGTCATTGCCTCCTTCCTAGCTCTGAGTGACTTGCCTGGCCTAAGGAAGGATTAGAACTCATGATCTCCTAGTCTCTAGTGTAGTCTGATTTCTTAACCATCAGCAACTGTCCTTTGCTGATGTTAGACTTACTATTTTATTCTAAAATATACAGACTTATTTTCCCCAAAGGCATTTAAGCAAAGCGGGCGGGGGAAAGAGAGAAGAGTTGGTGGGCTTTAAAAAGTGACCATCCAAGGCAGTCCCTTGTGGGTGGGCTCTCCACATGCACTGCAGAGGAGAAGGAAGATGAGTCTCTTATTGAAGAACCTAGAACAATTTAATACAGCTTTGTTGGTTGCTTTTATTCTGGTGTCTCTTGTCCATTCTCCTTCTGGTATCTGAACTTGCAGCTGCTACAGGTGGCCACACCAGTTATCTGTGAAGAACTGTATTTCCTGGTCTCTCTATCTATTGATCTATTGCTGCTTGGTCTATTTCTCTGACTTCTAGCAGACCCTTGAACATAAAGCTGTTTTCTGACTTTGGTGCCTTCCAGCAGTAAGAACATGAAATGATGTTGCCTTATATATTACAACTTTCTCCTCTCTTTGGGAAATTATAAAAACCCTGCAGTGCTTTGGCCTGATTGAAACAGTAAAATATTAATTAATCAGTTAGAAGGCAGCCGAAAGGGCCTACATTCTTTCACCTCTTGTGAGAGTTTCCTTAGCTTTGGGGTCACATTTAGAATTTTGGGAATATGTTCTGGTCATTCCTGTAAAATGGCTAGCAGTGAGTTATGTGTTGATTTATAAAACAGATATGAGAGAGGCTGACACAAATAGTTAAACAGCATTGATTTACCAACATTCAGCCTGTTGACCCTAGCCTGAATTCCTGATTTTAGAAACTATTAGAAAGTACAATTTTGTTAAAACTTGAAAGATAAGAAAATGGGTATTGTTTGATGACATTTTCAACTACAATGTTTATTATTCCCAGGCACAGTGACTATTGACTGGTAGTTGGGAAGGTGGGAACCAAAGTTAAAGAACGTTATTTTGGGAAAGGTGAATTCTGAATATTAAGCAGTATTTCTCCCCCTCCAATTCTGTGCCTTATATTTTTTGTTGATATCGAGGGAAGTTAATGCCATGCACAGAGTTTATGATGATGGAGCATACCATCTTTCTCATGAGCATTTGTGACCTCATTTAAAGTCCTCTCTGAGCTGAAGTCAGCTTCTGATGTCTTTGGGGCCACATTAAATTAATTATTTTTTTCCAGATGGGGTTGTGGTTTGCTATTTTTTTTCCCGATGTGTGACTTGATACAGAAAGCCTTAAGAGTGAGTGGGAAGCAAATCAGGCAAGGCATTCTATTTGGGGAAGGTTCATTTTACTGATAATATTATTCTGAAAAATCTTACTGTACTGACCAGTAGGCAGGACACAGCATGATGCTGCATCATCGATCAAGGATTCTCTTATTGGTTCCCTACCTTACAGGTAGTCCTCTACTTATGGACCAAAATTGAGCCCAAAATTTATGTTGCTAAGTGAGAAATTTGTTAAGTGAGTTTTGCCCCATTTTACAACTTTTTTTGCCACATTTGTTAAGTGAATCACTGCATTTGTTAAATTAGTAACACGGTTGTTAAGTGAATCTAGTTTCTCCATTGACTTTGCTTGCTAGAAGATTGCAAAAAGGGATCAAATCACCCCGGGACTCTGCAACCGTCATAAATATGAGTCAGTTGTCAAGCATCCGAATGTAAATCATATGACCATGGGGATGCTGCAAAGGTCATAAATGTGAAAAATGGTCATAAGTCACTTTTTTCAGTGCCGTTGTAACTTTGAACGGTTACTAAGCAAACTCTTGTAAATTGAGGACTACCTGTATTTCATACATTGTTCCAGTAACAAAAATCTATATGTTGATTTAAAGGAGAAAAGGATCCAAGGAACCAATTGCCCCAGAGACTTAACATTATTGCTTCCAAAGATTTTTCAATTCCCTTTTTTTCAATTCCCCGTATTTTCCCTACTGGATGTTAGTTGCTTAAAATGCTAAGTTTTGCATGGTGCATCATCTTAACTTTGGGAAGATTTCATTATCTTTAAATAATTATCAACTGTGCTAGAAGCAGATGATACTGGACTTTTTGTTATGTCTGAATTTTATCATCATCTGTACGGGCAGAGTTAAAGGAAGCTTATAGAATAAAATTATAAATACGATTATATAGAGCCAAACTTTAGTCACAAATTAAAATTTCATTCCAGTAGTTATACTTATTTTGCCATTAACTTCTCTGAGGTAAGCACAATTACAATTACAAAACATAAATTGGGTGCAAATATGCATGGACTTAGTTTCAGGCTGATGAAATTAAGCAAGGCTTTTAACACAGCCTCAAATTATTTGCCAATGTTTAGAAATATGTTTGACTATTTGACCTATTACTGAAATGATTTAAACTATTAAAATCATTCTTCCCAATATATTTTCAATTTTGACAGAAACATTCTCTTGGTTCTACACATTGTATAAATTATTTGTTTATTGCCAAATAATGCAACTATGCAATTATGGTATTGATTCTTCATTTATGCAGTACTGTCTCAGTAATGCTTAAAATACTGGCCTTATACAGCATTAAGTTGAAGCAACCTTACTGCAGTTTCTAAATTCTCATCTGATATTCTCCTCTCTTTGTTAAAGAAACAAGTTTGTTTTAAACATTTCAGTTGATATTTCCTAGCTTGTCTTTTACATTCTATATTATATCAGCTTTTGGGTCAATATCTTGCTCTTTTCATACATTGTATGAAAATACTCATACTCATCCTGAAGTGATTCTACTAATACTTATGAATGTTTTGAACCATCATATTGACATTATCAGAACCATTGTTTTAACAAGGGCATGACATACTAATGAAGACACATTACATGAAATCATTTGCGCATGAACCTTAATTGGGAACATGCATCATATGAAAATAACCCAAGCAATTGTCATAGTGTTGTAATGTATATCACAGTGTTTCTCAACCTTGGAAGCTTGAAGATGGGTGGACTTCAACTCCC
>JANHZT010001599.1:7709-18975 GCA_032468215.1 Stegonotus admiraltiensis | reverse complement strand
CTCCCAGAATTCTCGAGTTGAAGTCCACAAGTCTTAAAGCTGCCAAGTTTGAAGACTTCTGACCTAGAGGACAAGGAGAAAAGTATGTGAATATTTCTTTTATTACTAAAATCATTTGAAGTTTGTGGTTAAGAGTGAATCTTTCTGAAAGAGAGGCCTGACTTCGTCAGCTCCAATTAACGTCAGTTCCAGTTGGTATGGCCAACATTCAGGGAGGATAGTTCCTGTCATCAAACACCTGGAGAGCCATAAATTTTTCAACTATGGTTTAAACACCATTTACTTTGTTTAGAATAGATGAGGCAGAACGTTAGCATTTTCAATGAGATAACTCCAACATTTTGAACTCATCTTTTCTTCACAGATAAAGTGATTCATGATTCTTATTTTCACTCCTTGCTGTTTCAGGAGTTGCTTTTTAAAGATAAAAAATATATCAGAAGATGTTCCTATAAAAAAACTGAGAGAATGAGACTTGGTCTGCTGGGACAGGCAGAATTTGATTATTGAACCAATTTTTCTCCCCAGAGAAAAATGTTATATTTCAGATGGGATCCTGCTTGTCTATTTGCAGACAAAACATTTTCTATTATTTGTGATATTTTTAGTTTCTACCTAAGCTTTGTGGCGACTCCCATAAGCAAGCCAAGGCTCTATTGTTTCAGCATACTTTTGGCACCCAATAGTCCCTTTTTACATTTCATGTTTGAATTTTATGATTATGTAGTCTTACTTTGTGTATTGTTTATATGATGCCCAGAGTCCTCTAGTATTAGGGTGATTATAAGCATAAACACAATAATATTTTCATGTATGAAGTCTGTTCTGATGAATCCCGGGAAAAAGCTGAATAATAACTATTATTTGCTTCCTGAATATTTGCTTCCTGAAAGTCAACCCTTTATGTAGTCTATGTCTTCTATTGATGATAACCAAAGAGATTATGAAATGGGTTCCCTCTAATGATAATAGAAAATATATAATTGGAAGAGGAGAACAACAGTGCTAGTAATGCCCATTACTACCTGGCACTAAAATGAACAAATCTTTTGTGTTGGTATCATTTTATTCCAAATAAACTGATATCAGAGATGCTAACTGAATTTTAATTTCTAATCAATCTATTCTGGACTGTATGTTATTTTTATTTCACTTTACATTGTCATCCTCTTCTCTCTAAGGAGTTCAAGGCTGTGTAAGTGGCTCTT
Organism: Stegonotus admiraltiensis; assembly: GCA_032468215.1. NCBI lineage: Eukaryota > Metazoa > Chordata > Lepidosauria > Squamata > Colubridae > Stegonotus > Stegonotus admiraltiensis. The sequence goes on along the minus strand of JANHZT010001599.1, from coordinate 17,767 downwards.
TTTCAGTGCCATTTATCCTCTTAATTATTCTGCAGGACAGGTTAAGTCTGAGAGAATCTCATGGTCAACTGGAGAAGTTCATTGCAGAGTAGTGAATCTATATTCACAGCCCTATTCTAATAACTCTAACCACAAGATCGTACCAAGCATATACATAGTAACTTGGAATAAGAAACATTCACTTAGATGCTTTTTTCCCTCTCGTATCTTAAGGACAATAGGGTGGAAAATGACCTTGCTTTCAGAAATTAATTGCTCTGTTCCTTATTGAGAAACTGTTGTTTTCCATTTTATGAGTCAATGTCCTGCACTTCCTCAAAAGAACAGATGTTGGGAAGTAGCATATGTCTGGCTAAAGACTCCATCATCAGCTGTTTCATTGCCTATAATTACAGCATTAATAAATGAATCATTTCCTTTGGAAGACAAGTGCTGGGGGCTGATCACACCATTATGAGTACTAGAAGTTCTGGAAACATTCCAGTGGTGTCTGCTTTTGAAAATGAGAGCATTTTGGAAAGGAATAGCCAGGAGTGTGGCTTTATAAATAAACAGGCTGAGAAATAATAATTGGGAAGAAAATAAATGATTGCATGCTGCCTAAATTAGATGCGTTAATCAATTAAGCCAAAGTTCATAGTATGTAAGCTGACATATAGAAAGGAATCTCTTGAACAAAAGTGGAAGATATCCTAAAAACCATAGCTACAAAAACAGGAATTAATCATTAGTTGTAAACTGATATGCAGAAATATAGTCCTTATGCAAATTGTATCATACACTTAATTTTATATAACTCAATAATAGAATATAAACAAGCTTTTGATGTCATTTAGGGCACTGAAAGAATGTTGTGGATGCTTTCACAAAATGGTGGCATAGATGCAGAGGTCACTCATTAAATATCTATTTAACAAAAAACAAAATCGCTTCTTGGTAAGATGTGGTAAGACTGAACAGACCGACAAATTTCAGTAGAAAATATTGGAAGGAAAGCTATTCCCCGTTTTAATTTTCCTAAAATGACCATCTCTTATAAGGGCTCAAATCAGTTTGTAAATACAGGTAATTCTCAATTTATAACCATAATTTAGTCCCAAATTTATGTTGCTAAGTACGACAATTGTTCAATCAATTTTGCCTCATTTTTTGACTTTTCTTGTCACAGCTGTTAAGTGAATCCCTGCAGTTGTTAAGTTAGTAACATGGTTGTTAAGTGAATCTAGCTTCCCCATTAGCTTTGCTTGTCAGAAGGATGCAAAAGGTGATCACGTGATCCCAAGACTCTGCAACTATCATAAATATGAACCAGTTGCCAAGATCCAAATTTTGATCATGTGACTGTGGGGATACAACAATGGTTGTAAATATGAAAAACAGCCATAAGTCACTTTTTCAGTGCTGTTGTAACTTCAACTGTAAACAAATGATTGTAAGTTGAGGACTATATGTAAAAACAATCTTGGTGCTTTCTCTTGTAATGTGCCTGTTTCGTTAAAAAGAAAATGCTAGAATTTTTAAATTATGTGTAATAAGGATCCTAGCAGGTATCTATAGTCTTTCTCTTTTAGTTGGCTTAGATTCAGCAGAAATTTCTGAGACATCAATTCATTGAATAAGGCACAGCATAAGCATCTTTTTTTGCATGCTAGAATGAATACACTGCAAGAAGTTGAAAGTCCTTCTGCTTAAAGGAGATTTCAGTTTAAATCTCATTCTTCTTTTTTCCCTGACTTTTCTATGGCACATTTCCTAGCATGAAATAGCATTTGGTGACGGACATGTTAGCATTCTTGCCCTGGGGAACTCTAACCTCACTCTGTCTCTCATAACCTTCCCATTGTCTATCACTACCACAGTAGCATAGATAACTCCAAAATAGATACTGTATGGTGTACAGGTTCTCAATTTACAGCCATCTGCTTGGTTTGAAGCGATAACACCAGTGAAAAAATGACTTACAACTGGTCCTTGGACTTAGGACCATTGTAGCATCCCCATGGTCACATGATCAAAATTTGAGTGTGTGATAACTTGAAAATATTTGTGATGGTTGCAGCATCCCAGGGTCATGTGATAATCATTTGTGACCTTCCCAGCTGGCTTCCACCAAGCAAAGTCAAGGGGAAAGATGGATTTACCTAAGACTACATGCTTCACTTAACAACTGTAGTGATTTGCTTGACAACCATCGCATAAAAGGTCATAAAATCAGGCACAACTCACCTAACAACTGCCTTGCTTAGCAACAGAAATTCTAGTTCTAATTGTCATCGTAAGTTTTTTATTTTATTTATTTGATTTGATTTTTATACCGCCCTTCTCCAGTAGGACTCAGGGCGGTGAACAGCCAAAATAAAAAACATAGCATACAAAATTTAAAAACAATTTAAAAAGATATTAAATAATTTCGGCCCACAATTTAAAACACCCCAATAAAATCAATTACAAATTTAAAACCAAGAAATAAAAACCGAAAAGTTGAGAACTACCTGTAGTCCAGGGGTTTTTTTTTGGTTACATATTCTTTCATGAAGCAAAATCTCTATCATCTCTATCTCTATCTCTATCTCTATCTCTATCTCTATCTCTCTATCTCTATCTCTATCTCTGTCTGTCTGTCTGTCTGTCTGTCTCATATTTATATGGTCCCCATCTCACAAAACATGACTCTGGGCAACATACAATAAATGCATCGCTTTAAGGTCATCCAGTCATTTGAGATGAAATTGAATTATGTTCTATTTGTTCCCTGTTGGGTTTCTTTGGAAAGTTTTCCTCCAACTGCTGTATGAGTAAACCAATTAGCAAAGCCCCTGATACTTGTGCTGTAGTAATGGGAATGCACACTAGATGCAGCCACATCACTTTTTATGAATCTCTTTGTTGGCTTTTGGTGATTATTTGACTTTTGCATCCCAAATAAGTATGCCTAGCTAATTGGGATACAGGTAGTCCTTGACTCGTAGCCATCATTTGAAGTTGTGAAATGGTTTGAAGTTTGAAGTTATAATGGCATTGAAAGGTGACTTATGACAGTTGCAGCATCCTCATGGTCACATGACCAGAATTTCGATCCTGTGCAGCTGGCATGTACAATATTTATGAATGTTGCAGTGTCCTGGGGTTATGTGATCATCTTTTGTGACTTTCTGACAACCAAAGTCAATGGGGAAGCCAGATTCACTTAACAATTGTATTATTTACTTGACAGCTGCAGCTGTGGCAAGAAAGGTCATAAAATGGGGCAGAACTCATATAACAACTGTCTTGCTTAGCAACAGAAATTTTGGGCTCAGTTGTGATCATAAATTGAGGACAACCTGTAGTTATATACTTCATATTCTTTGAAAAGATCTGTGACAATTCTTAAATAAAGAAAACTTCTTATATTTGGATTATATTTGTTTTATATAGAATATAACTTACTTGATTGAAGATGTGAAACCACGGTTCACTTCAAATGAGTTCCCAAGACAGAGAACAAGATTAAAAACAAGTGTCTGTGTATATGCATGTTTGGGGTACTTGAGGTTAAAAATGTCTTTTAAAAAGAAGAGTGAGAAGCCCACTTACCAAGCTCAAAAGTCTTGAATTGTAATGGATATCATAAAGTTATGACAGTGGCAGAGAACGTGCTATTTAATTGTTGAGAACAATCAAGCTTCCAGAGCCTTTCCTTCCAGTGGTATGAAACCTTATTTTAAGAAATGAGCTTGTAAGGAGGTTGATAGACAGCAGAGATGGTTCTTATTATTGGTATTACAGTTTCTTATTGGTTAATAGACATGGCCAGCACAACAATTTCTGAACCAAGCTGTAGTCATGGGTTACAGCATTACAGCATTACAACAGGCTGGGAGGATATTGGGAACTGAACTGTTCTGACAGCTGGGTAATTTCAAAATTTATTTTTCATGATTGAAAAATCACAGCCTCTTGATTATTCCTGGACTCCGAATTTTGAACAGCAAAGGGAAGAACATTGCTCACCGACATTGCACGCTTGGGTGAGGTTACAGAGATGCTGCTTGAGCAGTGTTCCAGTCATCACAAACAAAACAGGGCAGAGAATTGCCAGCTCCATCTAAAAGCACCGAGGGAATATTTTTTTTTTGGGAAAAAAAAAGACTTTTACCTTCCATCCGGACAATCTTTTTTTACTTCTCCTGGAAGTGCATCAGGGAGACTGCATGGGAAAGACTTATGAGGGAAAATATGAGAGAGAAACTTAATTATGAGAGGAAATAATTTTCTGAGCAACTACTTTGCCTCTGCAGCCCCAATTTGAATTAAAACCTAGGGCATTGATACAGTTCTTGGTACATGCTTCTGCCTTCTGGGAAAGGGCCCAACTGGAATTTCATCTGAAACTGCTAGTTGCGGTGCTAAGCACAATGCCCACCTGTGGGTATACTCGAAATGGACATTTCCTTTGGAGTCCTACGGAGAAATTTTATAGGGTTTGCAATTTATTTCATAAAGGGACCCTCATCAGAATCCTGTCTATGAAAGTACTTCAGGCAAATTCTTACCTCTGATGTCATGACATTACATTTTATCTTTGTAAGGAATTTTTTTTTAGAGCTGAAGGTGACATACGTAGCACTTCTTCCTCCCATTTCCCCCCAAAAATAGGTGTTAAACCTGTTGGTAAGTTAAACTGACAGAGAGAGGTTGGCCTCAAATCACTCACTGAACTTCTGTGACTGAGGTTGGATTTGAACCTGAGTCTCTCTGAAAACAATTTCTGCAGGTCGGATGTAAAAAAAAAATAAATAAAAAAAAAAGATGATGGCCTTACCCTCTTCTACATCTGAATGCATTGCAACTCCATGGCTACTATTTTGCTTTGTTTTATTGCCCTGCGTGCATATTGTTGCTCTCTGCTGCCAGTCCCAAAACATAATCACTACAATCATAAGAATGTTGCTGAGGACTTCAGGCGATTGGATATATATAAACCACAACAATGGAAATATAGAGTGGCTCCTTTTCACAGGATAATAGCATAAGCTCACTACTGCGTTCATCTCTGACTGCTGTGATCCGGGCTTACCTAAGCTGTCACTCATGCAGCCTAAAGCAGCATTTCTAAATTGCACTTGGTTAGTGAGAGGTTTCAATGAGAACTTTAACAAGAATGAAAAAGTTGGTGAAGCGAACAAAGGAAACCCGGAAGACGGATGAAAGAAGAAGAAAATGAGCCTGACAGGATGTGGTTTATTTTAAAATGAAAAATGCTGCAGTAGCAATTATTTCCTGTATTTTTTTGTAAGGAATCAGGAATTTCAGTTCTCCTGTGAAGATCTAGGAGAGCTTGGATAAAAAAATAAATGATGTAGAAGACAAGACAGCTTGTATACACCTTGCAGGTAGTCCAAATTAAATGTGCTCTCTCTGTTCATTTCAGTATAAAATACAGATAAATTTGTCACTTTCATTCATGTTCAGCACTGTTGGATTGAGATCCCTGTAGTCCAATGTAGCTAGGTTGTCTTTGGGAGATTAGGGTTTGATTTCCCTTTTTAAGTTTTTAAAATATGTAAAGTTCAATGGGACGAGAAAGAGGCAGGGGATGAAAATAAGTTTTTCATCTTTCATTTTTTCTTTCTTGTTTTATATATAGTTTATAAGTAATGCCTAAAGTCTTCAAAATAGTATTGAAAGTGATTTGAACATAACAATATTATGTAAAAAGGAAGTAAAAAAGTAAAAACTAGTTGTAGTTTAGTTATAAAGATGGATTTTTAAAAAGAAATGTTTAGAGTCTTATAATGAATGTAAAAGAGTTTTCCTTTTAAGGTTAAAGAATTTGTAAGAGTATACGGATTTAGAAAGATTAATAATTATAAATAGAAATATATGTCATTTCCCACCACAGGGGGAAAAACAAAAAATATATTTGGTTAAGTAGGCAATATAAACTGTTTTAAGTAGAGATTTTATTGGTCTTATTTCTATTGGGACATTGCTTCTGGTTTTTATGCCCGATATAGGGAAAAAATGAAATTTAGAATTTTGTTTGTAATTTTAATAATTGTGTATTTATAGAACTGGCTTTTAATAATTATAAAAAGGTAAAGGTTTCCCCTGTCCAGTCATGTCAGATTCTAGGGGGCAGTGCTCATTTCTGTTTCATAGCTGAGAGAGCCATTGTTGTCCAAAGATATTTCTATGGTCATGTGGCCAGCATGATTATACATTGAGGATGCATGGAATCCTGTCACCTTCCCACCAAAGTGGGAACTGCTAGGTTGGCAGGAGCTAGAGCAAGTAACAGGAGCTTATCCCATCCCACAGAAATTGGGTTTCGAACCCCAACTATCAGTTTTCCAGCTGACAAGCTCAGCTTCTTTAACTGCTGAGCCATTGCACCCCTTAATAATTATAGGTAATATAAAAAGTTGTAGTGATAATTGTATTACGGTAGTAGCTTACTCTGTTGGAAAGAGTCAGTTTTTTTCTTTTTTTATCCTGCACTTGCCTCCCTTTTTAAAAATTTCTATTTTCATTATATTTTATTCTAGAATGAACCTCAAAAAAACTTTTAAAAAAAGGAAATATGTAAAATTCAGTTCATAAGGGAGCACATTTCTGAGAAGGGGTATATATATACTTGTAATAAAATTTATGGCTCCATATTCAGTCTAAAAAATCCAGCTCTAGTGATCCTGCTTTGAACTTTTCTTTTTAAAGGTTTCATATTATTATTATTTTCTTTATACTACCACTATATATTTGTTGGGAAACAGATTATGCTCATCTCATTTATTTATAATTCTGAAGTTGGCTTTTTTTTTAAAAAAAATATTCAAACACTTCCCACAGTCACAATCTGCTAAGAAATCTTCTGTATTAACACTCTGGTATAAATCACCTTCACTGTATTCAGTAACTTCTTAATTTATTGTAGCTTTTAAAAATTCCTCTATTACATGGAATGATATTGAACATAAGTTTATTTGTGTTTATTATTTCTTATGCTGGAATAATTTGATTTTTAAAAGTTCTGACACAGGATTTTTTTGATTCAACAATTTTATAACTGGCAATAGTAACCGAAATATTCAGAACAATCTGATTCACATCTACAATCTGGGATCACAATTCATTATACAAATGCTATAAAAGCCAGCATACCATTTGTTACATCTGAATTACTATATTTAAATTCATTTAGTAAACATGCAGATTTCTTAATCAAATGTCTCCAAATATAAGTAACTACTAGATGGTAGCAAAATGATTTACATCTCTATGCTGCAGTCTACAGGTTGTCTGCATTTTTTTAGTCTAACTATGGAAGTCCTCATATACAATCAGTCCATTTTCTGCTTTGACTGTGCCTACATTCATCTCTATGCTGTCCACATGTGGTTCTCCTTGCTTTGCCCTTGGTATACTGTATTCCATAACTCATTCAAGAATGCTGTGTAGAATTGCAACCAATCTACACATAGCTATGGGAATAGAGTACAGTTATTTATGTTACCAATCCTTGCTAATCTAGTAATGAAAAATGTCAGCAGAAGGAGATATTTGAATAGGAAAAAGTCATATCATTAGCTTTACCTGGATGGATTGCCAAGCAGGATAGACTGCCTGAGCAGATTATAATAGATGGATGATACCAACACAGTTGACAAGATGATATCTAATATTGCAATTAAATCAATTCAATATAATTTATATAGCAGGACAATCGCTCAACCAACTACTTACTTGAGATGTTAGTAGTACAACTAGCATTACTTGTTCCCAGCACTGTTACTCAAGGAGGAGCAGCAATCTTCAAAATAATTTTTGTCCATTAATCCTTAAAGTGTGATATATTAGTTTCTTCTTCCTCCTTTCAATTAAGCAAGGATTTGTTTTCACTAAGCTATCGGCATAATGGATTGTTGGCCTTATTGTGTGGTTAATTGGGCTTTGTTTGGAATGGAATATTGCAATTTTCCCAATGTCAGCTGTTTGGTTTTTATGAGTTGCAAATTAGAAACACAAATGCCATTGTTCATCCATTCCACAGCCATAATATTGTTTCCATTTTATTTGAAAACTTAACACCATACACACTGATTTTGGGCAGTAGCTTATACTTCACAGATTATGTATGCTTCACAAGATTTAGTTTGGAAAACTACTTAACTGAAGATCCACTTCAGAGACTGCCCATTCAACTTGGAGGCTGAATCTGAAATGAGATTCGGAAATGTGAAATTTAATGCTGTTCAAGAAACACACAAATAACTATATTCCTTTCCAATTTAAATGAAGTTGGAAATGATTTCCAAGCATGGTAATCCTTTCTGAGGGAGAGAAGTCTGTCCAATCGAAGAGAATATGTGTAAGTCAGGGTTGAAATGAGAGGTGCTTTCTGAGCTTGGTTGCTTTTTGGCAGACTTTTCATTATCCAAACTAGGTAACATTATCAGAAGTCGGTCCAGTTTCACAAAGGCAACCCTTTTGTGGTTTCCAGAGTTCTCCAGAATAGGTGGCATCGTCATGTTCATCTCGTTATTCATTTGTCATTCAGGCACCACTCCATCCCACTGTCCTCTAGAAGGTGCTTCTATATCTTGATTTCCATGTAGCTGGCATCATTTTCCATCTCCTCACATTTGGAAAAGAATTGTGAAATTAACCTCGATACCTATTAAATAAGGGAATGGTTTTGACATCTCTGATATCGTTACCAGCACATATAGCACACAGCAGTAGTTTCATGGCTTAAACAATAATATAGTTATGAATGAATTTTGAATCTTAATTTCTTAAAAACATTCCCATATATTTCCAAATGTATGCAATTAAATAATATAAAATATTGACATATATGTTTAGCAAGGTATAGTATAAACCTAGAAAAATGAACCCAAGTTCAAGGCATCTTAAAGACCAAACTAGGCATGATGATGAAGACATTATGACAAGCACAATTGTTCCTTTTAAAAATGTAATAGTTGTCACACAGTGTCCTTTCTAACTGGCCTTGTGCATGTAAGGTGACATCCCTTCTTCCCTCAACTTCCTGCAGTACCAGGATAGATTGGTACATGGTATACATATCTATTTGAACCAGCCATGAGGGTTGGGGCACTATATCCCAGTTTTACTCCTACTTGCAGTTCCATGTTCAGAGTGTGGGAAGGATAACCACACCTCAGCTCTTTATCTTTTATGCTGTATGGTTCTCTAAGGCTCTCTTGTGTCCTAAATTCTACTTAATTGCTGTATGATGCTATTTGGAAGAGGGATGTCTTTGGTGATTTGTAATGAACTGTCACTAGCATGCTGATTCTATCCAAAAGAATCATTCTAACGGAATAAATAAATGATTTCTATCCAGTTTAACAAAGGTTTTATCATTCCCAGGTAAGTCATTTTACAGTAGCAAATATGAAAAACTATATCAAATTGTCTAATAAGGGTTAAATAAATGTTATGGGATAGATATGTTGATTCTGAAATTCACAAAGTATAGGTAGTCCTCAACCTACGGCCATTTGGTTAGCAACCTCTGAAGTTATAATGGTGCTGAAAAAAGTGATTTAAGACTGGTCCTCACACGACTGTCGAGGTGTCCCCCCACAGTCACATGATCAAAATTCAGGTGCTTCATAACTGCTATGTATACCCAACAGTTGTAGGGGGGGTGTCACCTGATCACCATTTGTGACCTTTCCAGTCAGTGTCACTGGGGGGAACCAGATTCCATTAACAACCATGATGATGGTTGTTAATGACTGCAGCAAAAAAGGTCATACAATTGGATACCTCACTTAATGATCACTTTGCTTAGCAACAGAAGTTTCAGTTCCACTTGTGGTCATAAGTCAAGAACTACCTGTATGATGTAAAACACCTAAACCAAATTTAGGAGTTTAGGAGTATCCAAATCCATTCACTCCTCTGCAGTGGTGAAATTCAATTATTTTTACTACCAATTCTGTGGACTTGGTGGGCATGGCTTGGCAGGCATGGCAGGGGAAGGATACTGCATAATCTCCATTCCCACCCCACTCCAGGGGAAGGATACTGCAAAATCCTCATTC
>JANHZT010001597.1:0-11089 GCA_032468215.1 Stegonotus admiraltiensis | reverse complement strand
CTGCCCTCTGGCTCTGCCTGCTCTTCTTTTACGCATACAAACAAACAAAACAAAACAAAACAAAACAAAACAAAACAAAACAAAACAAAACAAAACATACAAACAAAACTCTTGCATGGAGATATATTCTCAAAACGAAGTAACTGAAACAGGGTATCTGCAGGGAATTCTTGCTTTCATCAAAATAATGCACATTCTCTCCTTCCTTGTCATGGAAGAAGGGCTTGTGTGTTCTATTGAGAGCTATGCTGGACATTTTTAATGTTTTTTAATATATAATGCTACCCCTCTTTTACTTTGACTGGCAAGTGTTGTATACAGTCTTCCTAATTTCTTTTGCTCCAATAGATACTTATGCTGTTTCTTAATATGAACTTCTTGTAGACATATAATCTCTAATTTTAATTTTTCTAATTTGTTAAATATCCTTCTTCTTTTTATTACTGAATTTAATCCATTTATATTCACTGATATTACTTTTACTTCTTCTTCCATTTTTACTTGTTTATTTGTTTAGTAGATCTAGTCACTCGTTTCTCTTTGTTCTTTTATCTCGTTTGCTTTTGCCCCCTCTCTCAATGCTCTGTCCTCTTGTTCCTTGGTTATCTCCTTTAGTTGTCTCTTTTCTCTTCCTGACAGCTTGCCCCTTCTTCTTCTCTCATTTTCACTTCTTCTTGTTGTTCTCAGCATTTTTTTGGTAAATCTAACATGTATTTCTCTAGGTAGATTATTCCTTATCGCATATCTTGTATATACTCTGTAAATTTCATCTATCTCATTAATTATCTTTTCTGGACTTTCTTTCATGGCTTCCGCTAATATTTCAGCAATTTTTTCTGGTAGATTCTCTTCTTTTTCTTCCTCTATATTTTGGAATCTTAAGTAAAAATCAGCCTTGTCAACCTCCAATTGTATAATTGTCTTCTCCTGGCTTTTATCTATAGTTGTGAGCCTATAATCCATCTCCTCCACCTTTTTCTCTGTTGCTTCTGCTTCCTCCTCCACTGCTATCAATCTTTGTTCCTTTTTCCCCATCATTTCTTTCATTTCCTTAAGATCATTATGCATTGCTTGTATCATGCTTTTTAATTCCATGTTGGTTTTGTCTTGTTAACTTGTTGTTTCTACTGCTTTTTGTGCTGCGGAGCTTGGTGCTGCTGTTGTTGATGGTGATGATAAATATTGTGGTTGCTTCTTCATTTTACTCTCTACTTTCAAATCGCCCAATTTATAATCCAAATTTTGTAAATCAATATTTATAATCCACGTATATCGTCCTGGTCACCACAGATCTTCATGTTCTTGATACCCTAATCCATACGTTTAAAAAATGATATAAACAAAACCAAACACTTATATTCCCCCTAAAGTGAAACTAAAATGAGAAAGAAGAAGAAGAAGAAATATATATATATCCAGGCAGTGGAATGAAAAAGAAAAAACAACACCAACTGCCAAAAAGTTTTAATAATCAAGAAACAAAAGCAAGAAGTCCAAAGGTCAGCCAAAAAAATATTAAAAAGACCAACTATAATAACGAGAGTAAAAAAATATAGAGACAAATAAAAATAAAAATCTGATTATCAAAATGCACTAAAAAGACAATAAGTAGAAGAAAAGAGAGTAATTATCCCAAATACGAAATATTAAATGTCAAGAAATGCAAAATCCTAAAAAGGGGGGAAAAAAGAAAGAAAGAAAAATACAATATCCCAATTTTAGCTTTTCTACATTTCAGGTTTTAAACAGCAAAAAAAAAAAAAAAGGAAGTATATTTATAATTTATCAGCAGAAAAAACAATTCCAACAAAATACTTGTCAGGTTCTGTGTCATGTCAGCACTGAAGAAATGCAATTTGGGGTGCTGACAATAGTCTTTGAACTTTGAACTATTATTCAGTTGCTAATCTTTTTCCTTCTTCCCCTTCTCCTCTTTTACTCCCACTGAGTCATAAGACAGTTTATCTCCAATGTTACTCAAGGTCATTCTTTGTTCATTCCACACTTCCAAAAAAAAAAAGATTTTTTTCCACCACTGGATGGCACTGTATACTTTCTCAACTTATTTTCACTGATCTAAAGTCTATTCCTTCTGACTTAGATCTTTCTGGTTTCTTATTTCTAAAATCCAAAAATTATCTGTATTTCAATCTTATTACACACTGCCCACTCTGCTTTCCCTTATTTTCACAATCAGTTTATATGCTTTGAAAAAAATGATTTTTATACTTGGCCAGCATCTTGTATTGCCGCTGGTTCAAAAACGGGGAGGTTGCCAGGTATCCGCTTCCTCCCCTTTCGCTGTTGCCATTCCTTTTTGTTCTAATTAATTTTCTACAGTTCATGTTATCTCTTGAAAGATATAAGTCTTATTCCAAGACAGCAATTATCTCACCCAGATGAAATGCCTCGTTCCTCTTTCTTTCTCTTCACTTGTGACTGCTCCAGCTTTGTGACAACTCTCAATGGTTGTCTTCCCAGCGGCAGAGTCAAAGGCTCTTCGCTGGTGGTACAGGGAACTTGCTGTCCACACCAGCCTGTGCCCCCTTTCTTCACTGATCCTACAGATCAGCTACAGTCCCCTATGGACCCCCAAAACAGCTGAGATATCGACACTTACTCTGGAGCTCCAGAATTTGTGTCATTCTGCCAGTCACAAACCATGCCCCTCCTCCTTACTTTAGCCACATCATGGGAGGGGGGAATTCACTGGAGAAAGAAATTATGTTTGGAAGAGTTAGCAATAAAAGGAATTCAGGCCAGCAAAGAACATAGTGGCTGGACATCATCAAAGCTGACACCAGTCAGAGCATAGAAAAAAATCAAAGAAGTAGTGCAGGATTGGAAGATGTGGAGAGCCCTGGCCCATAGAACCACCAAAAGTCGGACACAACTGATTGATAATCAATATCATCAATGCAAGTTCTGTCCATTCGGTGCTCCATAGAAATTGATGTAAAAAGAAAAAGGGATTGCATTGTGACATCATAATGCCACTTGCATTAATTTGAGCTCTCTTTTCTCCTTTCAATGTGGATGAAACAATAACCTTAATCTAGTCCATTGAAAATAGCCCCAATATATACATTTGTGCTTACTCCAGTGTAAATAAATGGTTGAAAGCCAGCCACAGAGCACTTGATCAAAACAACTCAGAGTCTGCTCTCAAATTGACTGGGAAGAGGAAATTGAAATTGTTACAAAACTCTCTGTGATTAATGACAGATTAAGTCCTAATAGAAGGAAATCAGATTAAAGATACCAGAATAAGTCTTAATTAAAGGACATCAGACTGGAAAAAAATACCTGACCTTGTCCACACTATTCTTCTCTTTCTCATATTTTTAACTTGTCATTTCATGACATTGAAAATGCTTTTCCCTCATTGCCTGACGTGTATTAAAATAGTGAATCTAGCAAACATTCTGAGGCAGAATCTAGCCTCAGAAATGTCACCATACTAATAATTTATCTGCAAAATACCTGTCTTTTCAGGACTGTGTATTCCATTAGGAATTCTGTTTGCTTTGAGATAATAGCCATCACTTGTCAGGATTTCATACTCTTCGCTAGGGTATCCCCAATATTGAATGATTTCACTCTGCAAAAAAATAAATCAACAACACCTTGAAAAAGCTAAATAGTATTCCGGAGCATTGCTACTCTAACCATTCATAATATGATAAATATTTTTTAAATAATTGGTCACTATCTAAATACTTTCTGTTCGTTTTTTTTTACTAGATGAAGCTGCTCCTTCTCTTCCCTGGCCCATTCTTTCCCACTAGGTCAGAATAGGATGGTACAATCTATTGTTTTTCAGACTTGGCAACTCGTAGATGTATGATCCTTCCCATGCTGGCTGGGAAATTCTGGGAGCTGAAGTCCACATATCTTAAACGCTGGTATAATTTTTTCCCTTTGTGCACAGTGAGATGTCCCCGAACTAGAAGTTAACGCCAAGCTAGCTACATATATTTTTATACTCCAAACTAGTCATGTCCTGTCTTTCCGAACAGAATGTGTTTGGATAGACAGGACATGACAATTCTATTTTCACAAACAGAATTGTGAAAGAAGCACAATTTACAATGGGTGTTTCAGCAATATTGCCATAATGATGATATGCCTTTTTAAAATGGTCAGTATGAGTTACTTAATCAAGCAGCATGGTAGCCTAGTGGAGAAGACGCTCACTTCCCTACTCAGAAGGTTGAAAGTTCAATCTGAGGTAGTAGCAGATGTTTAGAAAAAATATCTGCTGTGAATTCCGTGTAGCATCAGGAAGAGCATCCAGACAATAAACACTCAGCTCCATCCAGTCTCCCTGACTCTACCCTGAATTAAGGGATTACATTCATATGGTGAGGAGCCTCTAACATGTCAATTTTGGATTAAACGGTTTCAAAAGCAATAATAGATTAGATGCAAGGTATCATTAATTGTGTATCTTACAAAAGAGCCAGTTTGGTGTAGTGTTTAAGGTAAGTGAGAGCCATAAAAAAGGTGGCGTTTTTAGTGTGAGTTACTCAATCTGGAAATGAAAGTTGAATAATATATTTCAGAACTGTCTCCCAAAATAACCAAAATATTCAGGAACTTCAGTCAATTAAACCCTTTTTCTTGATCATCTGGCTGAATTAAACATGAGATCCTTTCCCCTTTACCACCACCTAGATGAGCCATTTACAATGTTCATCAAATGTTCAGGATTCAAATATCTTCCATTTATAGCTTTTTCTGAGGTCACCGCTTGTTGGATTAAGCATATCACCACCCAAACCAGCCACATTGTGGGCCTCTGAAAAGCAAAAACATATAGATCAGTCATAAAGCTTTGTCAGTATAAGCCTTTTTCAATACAAGCCTTCTATCTATCAACTAATAGAAAAGAAAAATCAAACTTCCATCTTAATTGGTCTTGATCTTTGCATAAGGTAGAAAGAAACTATCATAGGGCTTATAAAAATAATGTCTGTGATCCAAACCAGCATATTAAGATTGCAATGCCATTTGTATATTGTATCTTATCTAGCTAAGACATGCTTTTTAGGGACCAATAGTAGGGAAGTGTTCTTCACAGTCATAGGGAAACAAATATAACGAATAATGTAAATAAATTCCAGTCAAGAAAGTGTATCTGTATTTAAGTATTAAATAGAACTGAAAGGCTGATCAGGCAACTGTGATGGGCTTACAATCTTGCTTTCCCTTTGATCATTAAGCAAATCACTATGGTTTTAAAACAAGGCATCATGTGAGCGTGACATACAATTTTACTTCCGCATTCATTGTCGGTTAACTCTACTTTGCATAAACCAATTATGAAGCACCTGAATGAGAGACTCATAGTCATGGAACAGCCACAACGCCACTATGATAAACTCTACAAATGCACTCCACAAGGATACACTCTTGTAAATGCACTCACAAGGATTGGTTGCAAAGCTATTTTCTTTTTACAGTGTTGTAGCTTTAATTGCTAAACAAAGTAGTAGATAAATGGGACTACTGTTAATTCTGTTAATTCAGTGTTACATTTCTGGGCTAATCCTACTGTCATAGCAAAATAATCCAATAAAATGCAAAGAGTCCTAATAATGTTTTATTACTCTAAAGCTTGGAGCAGTGGTGGGTTGCCCTTGGTTCGGACCGGTTTGCAAGAACCGGTAGTAAAACTGGTGGGAAGCCCTGCCCGCCGCCTGGATGTCATCATCAGCAATCTGCGCATGCGCAGATCCCGTTTCGAACCGGTAGTAAAGGTAAGTAGAACCCGCCCCTGGCTTGGAGGTTACAAATCACTGCTCTCTTTCACTCAAAAGTGCCAGGATTTAGAGCTGTGAGTTTATATAGAACTTACATAATACTGTTATATTGATGGTATGTAATGTATTGTTACAGACAGTTCGAGCATGTGCATATACTAGCAGCAGATTCCCAATACAGAAACAATTGTTGATAAAGACACAACGTGATCACAAAGAGGGACACTATAGGCATACAATAAAGAATACACTTTATCAGGTTTTTTACCTTGGTTGAGCTTCAACTGTTATTGTGACAGGATGATCCTGTGTTTGGTAAGTAATAGAAATAAAGAGCCCTGGTTAGAAGAAGTTATTAACAGCCCAAAATAGGCAATAATAAACCTCCATTTTAAAGGATGTTACAGGAGAGGCACAGAGAAGGACATCTATGAAACTAAAAGCACAATAAACATACAAATTGATTCAGCTTGACTTATTTAGCTCCCAATGTTATGCATGTAAGCTCAAGACTAACCAATGATTTCATTCTTGTATAAATTACGTCTCTAACTGCAGTATAAAAAAGTCTGGCCAGATATTAAAAATGGAGGAGTTGGCTTTGATATGACTTCACTGAAACTTTTTTTGAATTGTACATTGGTCATGATCCACTGAAAAAGGTAAGATAATTTCATCTTATGGATATATCTAAGTTTCATTAAAAAGTAAGTGTTTTATATTTATTATGGGAAATAAAATATAAAATTCATATGGTGGGAGACTATAACATGCCATTTAGCTTGGATTAAATGGTTTCAAAAGCAATAGATTAGATGCAAAGTATCATTATGTGTCTTACAAAAGAGGCAGTTAGGTGTAGTGGTTAAGATGGTGATCTAGAAACCAGGGGGCTGTGAGTTCTAATTCTGATTGATTTAGGAATGAAAAAACAGGTCAAGTTCTCTCAGCCTAACTCATCTCAGGTCAAGTTCTCTCAGCCTAACTCATCTGTTGTGTGGAAAATAGGAGGAGGAAGGAGTATTAGGTATACTTGCCACCTTGAGGTATATATGAAAAAAGTGGCATAAAACGAGAGACAGAGAGATGTGACTACTTTCCAAGACTTTGTAGAAATATCTTTGTTTTTCTTCCAATATCTGCAATTGATGTATTATTCATATCAAAGCTGACGAAACTGACATATTCTTTTTCTGACACATAATTAAGAATAATTACTTATACTGTCCAACTGAGTATATTTACAGTTATGCACACCATGACTGTAAAAACTGTATATTTACTGAGTATACTTTAGGGATCTGAATTCAGAAGAAGTAATAAAGTAATATGTGGTGTAATGCCTCACCAACCATCCTTTGGTTTGTGCTACTGTTCAATAAACACCTAATGTAGGGGTGAAATTCAGCAGGTTCTGACAGGTTCTGGAGAACCGGTAGCAGAAATTTTGAGCAGTTTGGAGAACCGGTAGTGAAAATTTTGAGTAGTTGGGAGAACCGGCAAATACCACCTCTGGCTGGTGCCAGAGTGGGGTGGGAATGGAGATTTTGCAATATCCTTCCCCCAGGAGTGGGGAGGGAATGAGGATTTTGCAGTATCCTTCCCCTGGAGTGGGGTGGGAATGGAGATTTTGCAGTATCCTTCTCCTGCCACACGCACCAAGCCATGCCCAACAAGCCACACCTGCAGAACCGGTAGTAAAAAAAATTGGATTTCACCACTGACCTAATGCTAATACTGCTAATACCTACACAACATATATGCATCCTTAAGACTTGTCACCCAATTAAGGTGGGGGATATATAAATTAAACAAACAAATAAAATAAACAACCATTTCCTACTATGGAAAAAGCCTCTTCTAGTCCTAAAACAATGGGAAAGTCCTCACTTGCCAGCCAATGTTTAGTCTCTTTGAACGTAACTAAATTTTGTTATACAGCCTGTAAAATTAGCCAGACTTTGACAATCCAGTGAGGAACTCACCACGAAATGTAACATTTCATCTTTTTTTTTAATGTTTTGTTTGCAATAAAACATTGTTGCAAATAAAAATATTCATTCATTAAAGTTCATTTAAAAGGCATCCTTATAAGGAACCTGTTAACAAGGTGAGAAACTGCCAGTGGACAAACTTCTTGTCCACAAGAAGGCTAGATATCTCAACGTTTCATCCTTGTTAAAAATGGAATTTTCTGTACTGCTTTTGCTTTACAATAGAAAAATACTTTTTTCTACTATCTGCAACACATTCCCTCAGATTTCCTACCTCTCAACCTCAAAGTTTGTAAGTTTATAATTTTTCTTTCTGTTGTTCAGGGTCCCTTTCCTTGTAAAGCAGGTATCTAACGATCTGGCAATTGGCACTCCAAATGCACCCTATTTCACTTTTCCCATATTTATATAATGTTTTAAAGAGAATTTCAAGCAGGAGCTAGAAAATATTATTGTTTAGCTATGACAGCTGTTACAGATACGGATGTAATCATTTTCATTAATGGTATTTGCAATAATTTTAAGAAGACATGGGAAGACCCAGATGAGTTTTCAGGTCTTTATTTATTTATTTATTTTATTTTATTTCTATACCGCCCTTCTCCCACAGGACTCAGGGCGGTGTCAGATATCAGTTGTTTTACTTTAAAAATCCAAACAATATTTTTACCTATAATGTTCTCTCAACTGAAGGATTATACTTCAGGGAACTAATGTAAGTATCTTTTTTGAAAAACTAATAAGCATCTAAAAGAGTATTGCAAGATAAAAATAGTTTCCATATAAATTAAGGACAAAAATTAATTAGTATCTAGAAGAACTTGATACTGAATAGATCCTACACAAAGCTTGCAATAGAATATAATTTGAACATACTGCATATCCAAAAATACATAGATCATAATTACAAGGTGCATAAACAAAAAGGTTCTTATACGCCCAGCCATGATCGTGACCTGTATTGCAGCTTCACTCATCCACAGATAGATTAATGTCTATGGACATTGATTTCTTAGTTGCTCTTTCAATTCGATCTTTGAAACAATGTATTCCATCAGACGTTTTTAAAAAGAAGGATCAAGACACAGAACTGAAATGCAAGTCTGATTAATCAGTGGAACAGCTTGTCTTCAGACATTGTGGTTAGTTCATCACTGGAGGTTTTAAAGAAGAGACTGGATAGTCACTTCTCTGAAATGGTGTAGGATCCCCTGCTTGAGCAAGGTCTGGATTAGAAGACCTCCAAGCAGTGGTAGTATTCAGCCAGTTCTATCTGGTTCGGGCTAACCGGTAGCGGCGGCTGCGGGAGGCTCTGCCCACCTGCCCAGATGTCATCACGTCCTGTTTTTGATGCTCTGTGCATGTGTGGAAGGTGGCACTTCTGTGCATACGCGGAGGTGGCACCTGCGAGCGAAGCTAGCGCTCACACATGTGTGCTCACATTTGCGGATCGGTAGCAAAAGTAAGTGAATACCACCCCTTTCAGCTATATTCTGATTCAACTTCTGATTCAAAACCTAGTCAGGAAATATTTTTGAATGAGTTTGTATTTTTAGGTCAGATAAATTGGTGTATTGATGGTCTGACCAAACCTTTATGTATTTATGTTAATATATTGCAAAAATTGGAAGGAGAGGAGAAGAAAACAATCAACAGCCAGATGAATGGGCTCGGTTACAGTGTGATGAGTATGCCATTGGAAGACTTGAAGGACAGATTGTTATGGAAAAAAATAATTTTGCATGGTCGTTTTGTGGCATATGAAGGGTGGTCTGACTGCAATGGCACTTATACTTAATTGATTAAAGACAGTTACAGGTTTCATTGTTCTTTTTCCATTCCCATTGCTTCACTCAACCAGTCTTTGAGACTCCGTGTGATGTCCTTTAGGCATGGAAATCAGACTTTGGATCAGTCGCTGACTCTCAACAGAATGCACTTCATAGGGTTATTGTAGGAAAAATAGGAGGAGGAAGGAGCATTTTGTATGTTCGCTACCTTGAATTACATATAAAGTAATAAAGGTGGGATTACAAAAATCAAATAAATAATCAATAAATTTAGAGATCCTAGAGACAAGATAAAAGAGGATTTGGGAAAATAGAGGTGAGTCACCCTGACAGCTAATAATATAGCAGATGGAGATATTCTGACATATTCTGAAATCACCCAACAATGTGGCTATTACCAAAACCACAGTTATAGGTGGAAGGATACCAGGGGGTTAAATTCAAAGGCCTAAACTGTCAGGACTCAGACAATGATTTTAACTTTGAAGAAGAGGCTCCAGCAGAACCTATGAGCTCAGGAAACATAAAGCCAAGAACAACATGAGATTCATTAAAATCAGGCACCATCTGAGCCATGGAACAGTCACCTGAGAGTGACATAAGTTCTCCCAAACCCTGCAACTGGTGAGTAAACAGAACAGAGTAGAGAATTACTGCCAAAAAGGGGATCTCTTGAGTAGTGACAGTTGGCTGCAGCCTGATTTAACAGGTAGCACTGATCCATATTACTTTGCTGGAAACAACCATCTGATCTCTGGCATTATGCATACATGGCAATTCATATAAATTCTGCTTGTGTAATTCTGACTTCTGGACTGGCTGACAACTCTGACCCAGCACTTGGAACCTTGGACTGAATTTGGACTAATCTTCTGCATGCTTCTGTTACAAAGCTAACCATTTAGGCAAGTGTCTATTATAGAATCTGTATATTGCATTTTAGTATTGTTACCTCTTTGATCTTGCATAAACTGAATTACATAGCAATTTTGTGTGAGTATTTGAAAATGAAAACAGGACAGTTTGTTTCCAGCCCCATTACTCTTGGCTGACTGGAAAGAGATATTTTTGGTAATGGCCATGCTACAGAAAAACAAGCAACATGGAACAAGCTGCAAACATTACATGCCTAGCCACTGCAAATAGCAGTAGTATCGCCCAATCTTTTGCAGAAAATGCCCAATTGCCAATCCAGAAAAAAAAATGGGATATTGTCCCAATTTCCTACCTTTTAGGCAAGAATGAGCATGCATGGGGAGGATTTTCAAACACAAAGTCATTATAATGTGCCTTTGATCTGGAAATACTGTTAGATGGGCCTTGCCATTGTTAAGTCACTTGTGGACAATTTTGCTAAATTTAGTTAACAAATCTGCATTCTGACCTTGTGATAATTTAGTCAGCGAATAGCCATATTCAAAAACTGAAATAAGGGTGTCTTCAGTAACTGAATATGTAAATATTCAAGGTTGACTCAGCCTTCCATCCTTTCTAAGGTGGGTAAAATGAGGACCTGGTTTGTGGGGGCAATAAGCTGACT